>VDFB02039796.1:0-44538 GCA_007258455.2 Sequoia sempervirens | reverse complement strand
AATGGAGATCATATAAGCATAACACAGTAAACGGAAATCTGAGACTTGATATCAGGCAGCAAAGTAGGCACAAGACTTTATTTCCTCAAATTTCAAGAACAAAAGATTACACTTTTGGGACAGCAGCATTGTAGCAAAATAAGCTTACAGTTTAGCCATCAAACCAGAATACATTGACACAAGACACATGCAGCTAAAGGACACTTGCAAACTTGCTCTTACACAAAGTGAACTGAAACTAAACAACAACTTGCATGCAAAATAGGCTCAGCAATTTGTTATCACAAGTATGGTTAAGAAAATAATGGGCAAGGCTGCCCTTATTTATACACAAGCAAATGAGTAGGGAACCCTAAAATCTCCTTGCTTTTACAACTAAGGTTTTCCAACATGCAAGCTTTATTTCTAAAACTAAACAAGATAAACATCTAACAATCTATGAAAGCATAAAAACAGGGAAATGCCAACTATTACAACTTGATTTTTTTCTCTTCTTCAAAGAGTGGATAAGAATTGAGACAAGAATAGAAAGAAAGCTGGAAGAAAGCTTCTAGATGATTGTTGCTTTAAATCTCGTCCACATCCGCCAAAAAGCTGATTTGTTTCTTGATTTTAAGTGGATAGTGCTGCTGAAAATAGAATGTCGATCTGTCTTGAAAAAGCAAGTTCTCCAAAAAAAGCTAGGACCTGGGTTTTGTGGAAAATCACGTTCCGGAGAAACCCAGATGCTCAGAAACTGAAAAAGCTAAATCCATCCTGAAAAAGCGGTCAAAAAGCAATTTCTAGAAGAGGGAAAAGTTTCTCAATGTTCAATAGGATGAAAAAGCGGAGAGACCCATGTGATCAAAAATAGAAAAGTTGAGTAGCTGTTTTGAAAAAGCAACGCCCTAGAAGTTTGGAGCCTGAAAAAGCGTTCCTCCTTGCTCACTGATCTTGGCATCACGAAGAACACTGAAAAAGCATGTCGTTTGGGTCTTCAAATCTTCATTGAGAGAAAAGGGAAAATCTTCTTGCTCTGGACGCCAACCTGCAAAAATGAATAATGGAAGACAAAAGCTCTATTAAATAAGTTAAGGTTTGAGAAAAATCTGCTTTCTTTTTGTTTTAAAACTTTTGTAGTCTATCCTGAGCAGGTTCGTTGAACTTGGACGCTTTCTGATATTGAAAGATAAAACTTGAAAAAAATTCTAAGGCATTGAACCTTGGGCACCTATCTTAGCCTGGAGCGCTTTTCCTCTCCAAACTTGGCCATTTTTTTACCATTTTCAAATTTATTTTTTTTGCTTGATTTTACCCTTGGTTTGATCTCGATTTCCAGGAGCTCGGTTGATGTTGTGAACTGGCAGAATGATCCATTGCAGAGCCGGAGTGAATTTGACGAAGTTGTCCTGGAGGCCACTTCTAACAAAAACTTCATTTGACCCCTCAAAAATTTGGGTGCCCCTGGCTACCTGGGGCACCTAGGCTCACCAATGTTAGCCATTTTTCATTTTCTTCAAGTTTTGCTTGCTTTCCTTGATCTTCTAATGATTTTGCAATTTTGGATGATTTGGGAGTCTGACAAACTGTTGGCTAGACTCGTTGGATAGCCTGATGAATTCTGAAGGGGGTTCTCCGGAGGCTTCATCTCTTGAAAACTGCATCTTGGGGGTCAAAAGCTTGGGCGCCCCTAGCTAGCTGGGGTCCCCAACTCCTCCAAAGTTAGTTTATTTTTTGTAAATTTCACCTTGCTTTCAGCTTCTAACATTTTTCATGGTTTTACCCCTCCGATCAGTCAATGGTATTTGATGCTTGTCAACTCTAAGGAGTTAGCTTACGATTGCGTTGGAAAACCTGGTCAAAACTGGAGAAGACATGTTGGAGACTAAAACTACAAATTCATCCATTTGATGCCCCAAAATCTTGGGCGCCTATCTCCTCCTAGGGCGCCCAAGTTCTCCATACTTAGAATATTTTCTAATGATTCGTGATTTGCATCTGCTTCTTGGTTGAGACTTCTCCATTTGATCTTGAATTCTAGATGACTGATTGATCGAGTGACTACACCAATAGACTCACTACAAAGCTGAGAAGATTCTGAGTAACATTGTCTGGGAGCACAAACCCTAATTTCATCATTGGAAGCCGACAACCAATGATAAAACTTTTTCAAAATTTTGTAAGGCTTGAAAAGGATTGGTGAAAACTGAGGTAACACAGCAATATTATTCAATCTCAGAATGCGAACAGCTATTAAATGACTACAATAGAATATTACAAAATCATTGCAAATACTCATGGAATTAATGGCAATAATGAGCATGTTGATCTGTTGTTTACATTATCTATCTATGCCACATACAAGAGTTTTTATCATGGATTACTGAATACAATAGAAATGGTGTTATGTGTCACAATGAATGCTTACTAAACCGGGAAACCCTTAACAGAGAATACTGAACATCTTCAATGCTGAATTTATATAAGAAGAATTTATTGAAACCCTTATGCACTAATCTTAGACAAAATACTCACCAATGCTACAAACTGTCTAAGAAATACTTTTTAAGCTGCAACCCTCAATCTAAATGCTGGCATAAGTAATGTTGGAATGACTATTGCCTAGAGAAGCAGTAACAGCCCTGGTGTACAGCAGACTGTATGACGCATTTCCTTAGCAGTGTGGTGGCCAAAACAAGGTACAGCAGCTTGGTAAAACATCCCACAATTGTATAATGCTATGCCACAGAAATGACAGTCACAGAGCTAGGAAAATGTTGAACAGCAACATATAAATATTATGCATAATAATGTTGAACCAGCAGCACCACAAATATGTAGGAAGAAAGTACATAACCTCTGTGGATTAACTGATTACAAATAAATTATTGTCTTTCTGCTGTAAACAGCAATGATAATAAATACCCAAACTGTCACAAACTATTTTTGTTAAGTCTTAGAAGATTAAATACATTTGCAAGGATGATCACAGTTGAAACCCTAATACCCACAATCAAACTAACAACTGAAATACTGGAAACAAGCTGAAATAACACACCACACTGGAAAGCTTCACACTAACTGCAAACTGGAAACACACTTCAAACCTTCAAAATCAACAAGTTTTTGTCCTTGAATGTTTTAATCTCCACAATGGAAGGAATAACAAAATGACCAAATTGAATGATTTGCTTTGAGCAAATGACTTTCTTTTATAGTTGTCTTTAAAGTTTTAGACCCTCTATTTGATTTTACTTTTTCCTTCCAATTAAATATATATATATAATTAAAAAAAGCACTTTTGAATTACAAAGGCCCTATAATAATTTTTAAGTTGTTCTTATGAAATAAAGTAATTGGGCCCAACTTAAAATATTATTATTTTATCCCTTAGCCTACAGGAAATTAAAATAGGCAACAATTCTTTAACTAATTCCTTTAGTTTTAAAAAGGGGACCTACATAGCTTTGAGAGCACATCAATTGCCGAGTCAATACTAAATAGAGCCTTCCATGCATGCTCAATAGAGTCTCCCATGAATGATAAAAAAGCAGCTGAAATCACCATAGCCACTTGCAATTGTCCTTTGTACTTACCAAAAGTTGGAGAAACAAAATTCAGAATTTATCCCGGATGTTATTTTGTATCCACTTTTATGTTTAAAAGGACGGTAAAGCGGGTCTTTCCAAACTATGATCTCGTATAGCTTGGGACTTGTTGTGACCTATTTCACATGTCGCCCCATTACACATGAGGACCCTCGCCGGTTTGTTTTTAGGGTTTAGTTTTGGGTTGCATTTCCGTTAGCTCTTTCGCTTTGTGGGTTTCAAGTCTGAGTCTACAGTCATCACCCAAGCCAAGTTGAGATTTCAATCCTTAAACTGCACGTAAACGTCGTAGAAGTGTTCAGAGGACCCTGCAAACGAGGATCACCTGTGCTTTCACCCAATTCTGACACTTCCTACTTTTTAGGGATTTTGCTTTTTTGCTTTTTGCTTTTTTCGTTTTTGGCACTTTTAGGCCATTTGGGAATTTACTATTTTTAGAAAGTTGTTTTTTCGCTTTTTCTATTTTTAGAAACTTTCTATTTTTGGCAAGTGCCAAGATCCCCACCAATCAAGGAGTCAAAGTTTCCATTGAAAAGCATGCAAAAAATCACCGAAAAAATCTAAAAAGCAAGTAAAAAGCATGCAAAAAAGCCACTGAAAATCAGAAAATCAACCTAAAAAGCAGGCCTTTTGGACCAAAAAATCTGGAAAAATCATGAAAAGCATGCAAAAATCAGTCGAAAATCTGAGAAAAGCAATCAAAAATCTGGTGAAAACAGTGAAAAAATCTCAGAAATCAAGAAAAAATCAGATAAAAGGCTATGAAAAATCATAAGATTCTGGGCTGAAAGAGTGTAAGTTTGAGAAAAATCATGAAGAAGTGCGCCCAGCTTGCTGTGGAATGGCAAAACTAATGGAAAGTCCGCCCAGCAGTTGAAGGAGACATGACAAAGCCTCTTCAAAGTCCGCCCATCCCTCTTGAGCACATGGAAAGACTTCTTGAAAGTCCGCCCATACCTTGGATAAATGGAAAGAAGTCTTGAAAGTCCGCCCTTGAGAATGGCAAGACTTCTCCAAAGTCCACCCCTCACTCTTGAGCACATGGAAATGTTTCTCCAAAGTCCGCCTTGGCTTGATAGCAAAATGGAAGAAGGCAAGGAAAGTCCACCTATGCCAAGAAGAGAAATGGAAAGGATGATTGAAAGTCCGCCCTTGGCAAGTGGAAAGAATTTCTCAAAGTCCACCCAATCTAGTAAGAGGGAAAGATTGGAATTTTGGCTAAGTATGGACAAGTAGAAGGATAGAAGGAAAGTCCGCCCAAGGAAGAAATGGTTAGAATTTTGACAAGTATAAAATGAAGGGTGGAGAAACCTTATGAAAGTCCGCCTAGACTTTAAAATGAAGATGGAAAGAATTCTTCCAAGTCCGCCCTACTTAGAGGATGAATGGATAAACGTATGGAGAGTTCACCTAGATCAAGCAAATGGAAGGAGACACTCCAAGTCCGCCATGGGATGATAGGCCAAGTGGAAATAAATGGAAAAGTTTTTGCCAAGTCTGCCTAGCAAAATTTGCCTAAGGCATGGAACATCTAAAGGGAAGTGGTAAAATGACCAAGACATAAGAAAATCCGCCATGGTGAAGAGAGAGAGGAAAAAACCCATGAGAAAATTGCCAAATTAAAATAAAGCATGGATAAATTTAAAAAATAAAAGAATTAAAGGTTGAGAAAATGGAAAATCAAATGATAAACCTTTAATTATTTTTTCAAACACTTAGAGAAAAATTGAGCTCTATGGATAAACTTCAAAATTTCGAAGAAGATAAAGATGAAGAGATAAAAATTTAGAAACTTTCCTCAATGAACAAGGGTCTACATTCGATGGACTTGAGAGAATTGCTAAATGGATCGAATTTTTCAACTTTGTAAAGCATTCTCAAGTCATTATCAACTCACAATTTTGATTTGAGAAGTGGTTTAGCTCTCTCTCCATTTCAAGAGTTAGTAATTTTTCGAGAGTTAGAATTTTTCGAGAGTTAGAAATTGAGAGAGAGAGAGAGAGATTTTTAAAAGATAGAAATTTTTGAGAGTTGAGGAGAGAGAAACGAAGAAAGAGGTAGAATTCTAGGCTGAAGGTCGAAATTTTCAAGAGGATTGCTCGCTTTTTGGCAATAAAGACCATATTTTTGAAGTTTACAATTAAATTGCCAGCCACAGAGTGTAATCCCAAAGTTTGATGAATTATTTTTACCTTTGTCTTCATTTTATCTTCAAAAAATTCACTAAGTGTTATTACTCAGCTTGCTTTTTTCATTGAATTTAACTTTCAACAAGCTGAAAGTTAGAATTTTCACAAGAAAATTTTAAAGAAATCATAATTGAATGTTTATTGTATTCTCTTTCTCGCAGGTTGATGACCACTCCCGGAGGATCGTCAAAGAAAGCACCAATGAAGTTCGCCAGCAAGGGAGCCCAACAAGAGACAAAAATCACTTCCAAGTGGAAGAACATTGTAGATACAAACCTTGGACATGTGGACTTTGAAGAATTCAAAAAAAGGATGTATGGATTAAATGGACTTATGCCCACAACGATTGCTCGCCGAATGATGCGCAATGGAATTGTCCAAGCTATCGGATTTCCTCCAGCAACCCAATGTGTTGAATTGATGGTTGAATGTGCAAGACATTACAACCCGCAGGAAAGACAGATTATAGCTCCTGATGGAAGAATTTTGGCGCACCTTGGAGAACTAGCTATCCAAGAGGCATTTGGCATACCTGACCATGTTCAAGCTTCATATAAAACAAAAGGGGAGGCCAAAAGAATCTTTGGGGATCGGGCAGATCAATGTGCAACTCATATCAATAAAATATGGTTGGAAAAGCCAAGGGATTCCGCTAAGAAAATGCCTAAGAAGCTACGCAAGACGAACTTTAAGGAGGACTACGGTGATATCGTTTTGCTCTTGAATAGAATAATGGGCAATCCTCAAGGCGCCTATTTTGAAACATGGATGTACTTCTTTATCGAGGAAATCACCTCCAGAGTCGGGATGTTTAACTGGTTAAGAATGATCAGTGATAACATCCATGAGCAATTAATCAACCTTGAAAGAACTAAGTCATTCCATATGAGTTCTTACATCATTTATCTATTGGCCAGAGCCTATAAATATCCTGGATTGATATGCAAAGGTGTTGTGGGAAATGGAGAAAATCAATTCAAAGTGTATGAATGTTATCCTCAATTGCAGCTACCTGCCAAGTCCCATTTCAGAAGAGCGCACGATGCATTCTTGATGTTCATCACGAGGATACTACAAGGAGGAACCCATCAAAGGCTGACACATGAAGCAAAGAGCCTTATCAGTAAATATGGATCCTAGTACATCCAGTTTCCTAAATTCACTTATGTCCGGATCCAAGGATTCACTGGGAATCCGTACAAGCTTCCCATCTACCCCACCCACAGGATGATCCTACTGGACGGTCTTAGGCAATTGGAGACTTTTCAAAACATCCAAAGGCCGAAGCAGAAACTAGCCATCACTTTCCCATTCTTTATCGGGAACATGGAAGAATACTGTTCATCTGCACAGGCAGTTGAAGGTGCTAGACTAGAAATGCAGTGGTATCCGTTCACATCATACCGATCTCGAGCCAATTTTGATCCTCACCACCACATCGGAATTGTGAACGGAAGGAAATATAAACACCAAGTGGACCTAGAAGATTATTGGGCCAATGCCGCAGATGAATTTGATGTTAGGAAAAGATTGTGGTCCAGACTGACTGTCAGCTTGATTAGAACGACAGAACTCTTTCGCATGCCAGACCAACTTGAAGATGATGGCGAATTTACATAGCCAGGTTTTGATGGAAGTCAACCTCTTCCTCCCGTGCGCTAGTCAGAACCAGAAATTTCTGACTTGGACACCTTCATGAGGCCTGACACCAAGTATTCACAATGGTGGGCAGACCAGCAGATTAAAGAACTACGGCGGAAGGGTATGCCTTTGACATACACTCTAATGGGCCAATCAGAATCTTACTCTTCTAACGCTGGAGCATCACAGGGAGACGAGCCAATTGAGAGCTCTAATCCTAAGAAAAGGAAGGAGACAAAGAGAAAAGAAATTGCAAACGAAGAACCTACTAAGAAGCAACAGAAACTAGAGCCTCTTCATTCTGCTGTCTCCGCAAATGTGAATGAAATTTTTGACATTGATGAATCTCTGGGAGATATAAGGATTCCCTCTCCTATCCCTGTTTAGCCCGAAGAGGATGAGCCTCCATCACCCATAGATACCAAGGTTTTGGAATCAGACAATGAGGTTGACATTTTGAACAACGAGTTTGAAGAAGGGATGATTTCAGCCTTGAGAGGAATCCAAGAAATCCAGGTCGTGCAGGACATTCAAGAAGAAGAAGAAGATACCGCACAGCCAACTATTCCTGATTGGCTGAAAGAGAGATTGAAGATAAAGGAGCCTGAAAAATTTCCAGAAGAAGAAGATGACATGGCCGATTTACTGGCCAGATTGGAAGCAGTCAGTGCAAAAAAGTCTGCCAAGACCTTCACCATTCAGAGAGATGAAGCTGGGCATCGTACAGTCCAAGTTGTTGTACCGACGGTTGACAAGCCGAGGGAAGAGATTACTCCCCAGGAGTACGCCATTACTGTTGGTGTAATTAATTGATTAATTATTACACTAGCATAAGTTAACTTAGGTCATAAATCATTTAGTCCTAGGTTGCATCATTTAAATAAGTTGGATAAGATTCCTTCTAGAACTTATCTCATCATTTAATGATCATCACCATAGGGTTCACATGTTGTCACATGCTGTTAGACTATAACACTTGGCAACATCTCATGCATATTAGGGTTTACCTCTTGCCTATTTAATCAGGCATCTTGTTCATTTGTATAATATCATATCATGTAATGTCCCCGTTTTTAGCACTTCACTTTTCAGTGATTGATAGCCTATTCCCAGTGTGTTGTCGGCTAGTCAGTGGCAAAATTAGGGTTTCGCGTTTTGGAGGATGTTTTTGCTCAAGGTTGGTTGTTTTAATGGCAGATTCTTTCTGGGTTTTCAGAGAGCTTCGCAGTGGTATGTTTTTCTTGGCATTCTGAGCACCTTCAGGAATTTACTAATTTTAGTAAATTCTATTTTTAGCAGTGGTCCAGTCAGCATCAGCTCAGTCAACTTTCCTCTTTGGGCAGTTCATTGGGAAATTCTCATTTTTGGCTTAAGGGGTTCATTTTGGAGAAATAAGTTATTCTTAAGTCAAAATGTTTTATTTTAAAATATCCCTTGGCCTAGTGATATAACTTAACAGTTGTTTTAAAGAAGGGGCTTTGAGGGGTATTTTCTCATGAAGGAAATATTTTAATATTTCTAAAGTTTATAATTGCCCAAGGGAAAATGGACGCCTTTTTGAAGGAGTTTATATTTTATTAAAAAAAGAAGTGATTTATATCTCTCAAGGAAAGTACGCCACTTTGAAGAAAGAGCTTTGGTCAAAGATTAAACCTAAAAGCAGCTAGGGATTAGGGCGCACTTTCTAGATGCCTCCGGAGTCTTCTCTTCATTCTATAAAGGAGGTTCCTTCTCTTCTTTGGATCATCTTTGGTCTACAGTATTGCTATGCTGCCGGTTTGGCTCTGGAACTGCTTCGAGGAATGAAGGCCTCCTAGCTCGGGCATCGCTTCTTGTTTGCAAGACAACAACTAGTGGTGATTCAATCTATTTTGTGAGTTGCATTTAGTTTGTGCATTGTATTCAGCTTATTACATTGTTAGATTTGATTGGCATATTAGTGGTTTTCAGCATATTGCATTATTTGATACAGCAGATTCATGTTTTAGTTCATAAGTCAAAAAACAACAAAAAAATCGTTCTGGGTATTAGCTCCTTTTCATTGCTAGGTCTAGGCGCCCTCATCCTCCAATTTGCAGATTTTTTAGAGAAGGCATTAATTTAATAAAGCAGATCGCCCTTCTTCTTGAAGCCGTACCATCTTCTTGCATTGGGTTCCGTGCATATTTAATTTGTGGCTTTTAGATTTGTTTTATGTGTTCCATCTTAGGCGCCTTCTTTGTTAGGGCATATTGCATTTTGTTTCAAGTTAATTGGGCAAGTTACGAGAAAGATATGAGCATATGAGTGAATTCCATAGACTGCTGTTTTTAATTCAAAAGTGCAGATTTGTCAAAAAAACAGAATTTGTATTTTGAACATTGGAAGGTTTATTGTTTTGGCTCTTCTAACCATACTAAGAAGAGATCTTTTGATGTAATGTAAGCTCTCAAATTCCTATGCTACCAGCAGGCGAATGAACATCATTTTGTAAACTGACAGTAGTACTGGCAGTAAATTTCAGTCTTGTTCAAATCTGATTGTAATGATCACTTCCATTTGAAGTTATTGTAATAGTTACATCTCTGCCCTATGGTAGCTACTTTCCCACTCTGGGTTAGCAAGCACATTCTGGGTGTTGAGTATTTTCAGCTTTCAGCATTTCTTTTTCAAGCATTGTATTTTGTAACACTCCGCCATATGGTCGCCCCTCACTCCATTCTGGATTGGGTAACACATACTTGGTGTCGAGTTCCCTTTCAGCAATTAGAGTAGAAGATCCTCTGACCATATGCTCGCCATCATCGGCGCCATTCTTGGTTAGAGTTCCTGCATAAGCAATTTGTTTTAGATCCTCTGACCAATGCTCACACCTTGCCCACATCGGGATCCTGGTGTACATTCTGGTTAGAGTTGCTTCAGCACGTTTTGGTTTATCTTCTAACCTTAACGGGTGCATTGATTGTAAATTGAATTTGAAAAAAAGGGGAAAAATTGGCTCGGAATATTTCATATCAATATCACATCAATAAAATCTTTAATCAACATTCCATTGTTGCAACACTTCTCTTTGTGGTTGATTATCTTTCATGGCTAGAGTCCTTCATTGAAGATTCTAGAGCTTCAAGGGCTGTGCATCATCCATTCATCTCAACATGGTATCAGAGCTAGTCCATTGAAACATTAACCCTAGATCCAGGAAGTTGGAGTGCAAGATTCGTGCAGGCTTGGAGTTTTATGTTGCAGGCTAGTTGGTTCTACCTGGGAGCCAAGCTGATTTCTGGTGCAGATCAGGACCTCTCCGACCTCTCCATTGCGACCAGAAGGCCTCAAAACCCATAGATCGCCTATTCATTCGTCAAAATCGGAGACATATCATCCGAGAGCCTGTGAGGTATTATCTAGGGTTTGCAATTTTTTGTACTATCCGTACAGTTTTGCAGAAAAAATCTTCCCTCTCTGTCCTCCATCAAGGCAAAAAAAATTTAGAAAAATCAAATAAATATTTGGCTATTTTTCAGGCATTTTTTTCTATAGTCATCGCATAAATTTCAATCTGTAGTGGTTCGACCTGGTATTTTAATCACCAGTTGGCAGAAAAAAATTCCGCAGGCTATAGTTGGGGTTAATTTTTCGTCGGTCGGCATACAACTTTATATCGGCATTTATATTTTCGGTGTTTAATTTTTTAATTTTTGAATATTGCAAATATTGCAATTCAAAAATTAAATCCGGTCGGCCCCTATCACATCTGCGGACACCGACCGCTTCCAGCGTCATCTGCCGTCATCCGGCCCCGCCACCACCAATCCCGCCGCTCCGATGCCGCTCGCCCGGCGAAGACATTTTTTTTTTACCAATGCCCTAGCCCCACGGTCCTATCAACAACCGGGGGCCGATATTTTTTGCCCTAAGGTGCTTAATTCTTGTGCCTATTTAGCCAATCAATTTCAAATTGCAGTTTTTTTTCCGAGGGCCATATCTTCGCGCCACGAAATTGAAAATTTGCAAACGAGATATCGACGGAAAGAGAATTCAAAGCACTATCCAGTGGTGCCATCTATTTTGCAGGATTTTTCTGCTATTCAATATTCAAGTCAACTGAAGTCAAGCCTCCCTTCTGGACTCAAACGCACACATCTTCGCATCAGATTGTCAGATTTCGGAGATTCCAGCGGCATTCAAGAGATATTTCAGTGCATTTTTTTTATCAGTCCAGTCATCTCCTTTGGTTTCAGCTCCAGGTATCTTTTTTTTGGTTTTTTGATTCTTGCGACATCCTGAAGATTGAAGAAGAATTTGTTGATCTTGGAGGCATATTCTCAGTTGCATATCTATTTGGAAGTCTTCTATTTTCTGTTGAAGGTCAGTGTCTTTGTTTTTTGTGGAGAATTTTTTGTTATGGGGCTTGCATATTATTCTCCTTTGGTTATGTTGCACAAGGGTAACTATTCACAATGGCGAGATGGGATCTGCCACCATCTTCAGTCACTTGATCTATTGCCTCATCTGTATGGTATAGTTCCCCGCCCAAGTGAAGGTATTCATGAACTTGCTTGGAGTTGCAGCAGGTACACTGTTTTGGAGATCCTTGAGATGCAAGTTGATTGCGATGTTTTGAATTCTATTGATCATTGTGATTGTCCTCACATTCTTTGGACTAAGCTTTGGGAGATATATGGAGATTCAGACACTCCACCCTTCTCCAATGGTCATGATTCAGAATGTCATTTTTCAGATCAAGTACCCCATCATGATATTGTTGTGCAGGAAGTTGATTGCCTTGATCTTTCCGAAGAGGTTGACAAGGTTCCTTTCGGTGCTTCTTCTTCATCAGAGACAGTTGGTATCCCTTCACATTCAGTGATTCCTTGTCCAGAATCATTGATTGAGGCTTCCACCATCATCATTCATCAGGACACATTCTGTTTTTCAGAATTGACATCACATGATGGCTTCGTTTCAGGTATCACTGACTTGGCTACTTCTACAGGTTTGGAGAACATTCTTGAGGGGATATCACTCCTCTATTCAGATTTGGCTTTGGAGAGTTGTTTTGAGTCTCCTCATTCCTTTGTCTCGACCTTGATTGGGAATCCAGAGACTATCTTGGAGGAACTTGGTTTCTCTTCAGAAATTTCTTATCCGAGACTTCTTCCCTGTTATTCCATTCAGGATTTGCAGTTTCTTCAGCATCTACCATTGGATTTGCTTCAGACTTCTTTCAGTAGTTTTGAGGACACTTCATTCAGGGGGGGCTATCAAGTCTCCATCACATCCATCATATTCATCCTATCTTCGTCTTTGGATATTGTTCAGCATCAGTTTCTGCATCGACCTGGTTTGTCACTCTCACCATTGATTGTGGCATCTTCATCTTCAGGCACGGAGACAATTGAGCAGAGTTCAGAGACATCATCGACATCCATCTTCATCCTTCCTTCCTTCAATTCCTATCCGGAATGGGAAGCATCTCTGCACTTGCATTTGGTTTTGTTTCTTCCGAAAGGGAGACAAGTTGTTTGTCGACATTGGATCTTGTTTTGTCTTCAGACACTTACCTATCTTGTAGGTGATCTCATCTTCTGGGGGGGCTATTTTGTCTCTCTCTTTCCTCCCTATGGGGGGGGCTTTTGATTGTATTGTATCCATGTGACGGATGGTGTCCTTGGGGGTATTTGGGAGTCCTCCATCCTTCCCATCCTATCTCACATTTTTCTGCATTTTCATCTCCTTTTGGAGAGGGCTTTGTTCCCATTGGGTTTTCCCTTTCTCCTGGGTTGTGGGAGATTTTCTGCATCTATCATGTACATGGGTACCTAACATGGCCTCGTAGCCGGGACCCATCATCATCTTTGCATAATCATTGCATTTTCCTCCCTAAGTTGCACTTATGGGGGGGTGTTGGTGTAATTAATTAATTAATTATTACACTAGCATAAGTTAACTTAGGTCATAAATCATTTAGTCCTAGGTTGCATCATTTAATAAGTGGGATAAGATTCCTTCTAGAACTTATCTCATCATTTAATGATCATCACCATAGGGTTAACATGTTGTCACATGCTGTTAGATTATAACACTTGGCAACATCTCATGCATATTAGGGTTTACCTCTTGCCTATTTAATCAGGCATCTTGTTCATTTGTATAATATCATATCAATATCATATCAATAGAATCTTTAATCAGCATTCCATTGTTGCAACACTTCTCTTTGTGGTTGATTATCTTTCATGGCTAGAGTCCTTCATTGAAGATTCTAGAGCTTCAAGGGCTGTGCATCATCCATTCATCTCAACAATTACCACTGTCGATTTAGGCCCTACCACAAAAGGACAGGAGATGGAAGAGTTGGATAATTTTGTTGCCACTATCAAAGCAAGGCTAGAGAAGGAGATAGTAAAGAAAAAAGAGTATAAACGAGAGGTTGAACGACTCAAGGAGTATATTCAACACCTAACTAAGCCTCTCGATCAAACTACCTCAGCAGCTCCTCCACTGATGGATACTTCTCAGGAGATTTTCGAAGAGGAGAAGAATATAGCCAAATAGACTAAAGAATGGCTAATCAGCAACAGACAAGAGGTGGCCGTATTTGCAGAAAGACTAGCATTGGCGTATGGGAAAACTTCTTCTTTGCTCTTAAGGATTGCAACATTGGCAAAAGCATGGGATAATGCTCAGGACGTTCGAGACAGAATCATTCCATGTCTCAAAGTGCTTAAAGGAGTGTCGAAGCAAGAGTTGGTCAACGGAAAAGTAATTACACCAGGTGCAACTTATGATTTCAGCAGTTGGTACATGACATTGATTATACGAAGTGAGATCATAGAAAAGATAAAGGCAGATACCATCCGAATTGAGGAAAGGACAAAAGAAGTTCGGGAGAAGATTCTAGCTGTAGCTGCAGATGCGCTGGAGAAGGACATTGTACGAGCAAACAACTTGCAGTTTGAAAACTTGAAGAGCAAAGTTCAGGAAATCTTCTTCACTAATGGGCCTGTCCACAAGCAAAATTTGACTAAGGCAACTGACTTCCTATTCATCTTTCGCAATTTCCAGCAACAGGAATCAAAATGGGAAGACACTTTTGTTGAATGCTCAGATGATCTAGATCTGCTAGAATTCAGGGTCAATGCACTGCCACCTGTCACGATCGAGGAGGTTGACATGATAGTTTCTAAATTCATCCAGTATACTGCGACCAAAGAGGATAAGGATGCACCTCCTCAAGAATAGCTCTTCACTCCAGTTCACTACCTGTTATCTCATTGATTAATGATTGTGTTTTAGGAAACCCTAATTAGGGTTGTTTATTTTCAATCTCTGCCATTGATTCCGAATTAATCTTGGTTGTTCATTGTACTCTAGGAACTCTATATAAACCCACTCTTATTCTCTCATTTGCATAGATAGAGGATATAGAAGAATAGAAGAAGACGTAGAAAGAAATAGAGCATAGATAATAAGAGAGGAGTTTATGAAATTGTTGCAAAAAGACTATTTTGATAATAAAGTTCATGATGCATGAGATGCTTTGAATTCTTTCATTGTCAAATGGTTGCATGGTTACATACTTCTCTTCCTCATTGAATAAGAATCTCTTTTGAATGTATGTTAAGGGAATGATAGATTGATAGCAAAGATTAGTGAAACTTAGCTCATACTTTCTTTGAGTGGATGCTTTTCATTCAATGTGTAAAGTTAGACTGAGCTTTATTGTGGATGCTTCAACGTTTATTTCGAATAATGTTGTTCTATTGATGGTATTGTTCGTGGTAAAGAAATTTTAAGCACAAATCCCAGAAGATTGCACTTGCTTTGTGTAGTTGTCGTTTAGCGTGGCGAAACAAAGTATTGTTTATTTAGTTTCACTCAATTCTCGCCGTCTCTTGATTTCATAGGAATAGCATAGGACTCCTAAACCCTTACTCTTTTTTCACTTTTTTTTCAGAAAATTCGAAAATGATATTGTATTCGTGTCTTTGCTTTTCTAAGTATACTACCAGAAGTAAATCCCTATTGTGCCCCCGGCAAATCACATCAACCATAGAGCTTATCCACACCTGACCGAAACATTGGAATTGCCATATGATCTTTCTTACAGTCTTAGCATACGGGGTAGTTTTTCAAGAGGGGATAGAGCGTCTTCGATACTTTATTCTAGAATGTTTGTTGTCATAAAACACGCATCAACAGGACTTTGCACCCCATTTTTTTTTTTGAATTTAAGAGATCTAAAAATAAAATTTTGGTTTGTCAAGGACTCAATTGTACTAGCTTCTGGTATGAATTATCCAAATATGCCAGTTTTTCCTCTTGGAATAATCTGTGTAACTTGTCAGTTAATTCTAGATATGATAAAGCTAATCAAAGACTTTCATTTTTTGCTATATCTCTTTCTTTTCAGTTTCTTTTGTTCTCCAAAAATGAAAAAAAGCAAACCAATCAATTCCTGTATGATGTACATTTCCAGAAAGTTCTTGCTAAATTCTGCAAAGTTGCATTTGTGCTTTTCTTTGAAGAGTTTGAGTTGAAAAAAAGAAGCTACCCCAAAATGTGAAGGGCTTAGAAACCCCAAACTATGTAATGTCCCCATTTTGGCCATATACTCCTCTTTTGGATTTAGCCTATTTTCGGAAATCCGTAGGCTAAGCTGAAGTAGAAAACTAGGGTTTCCTCTTTCAGATTCTGTTCAATTGGCATTTAGAGGTTGTTGTGCAGACTTACTATTTATAGCAGTTTTCTATTTTTAGCAAGTCTATCTTTTGGCAGTATCTATCTAGCAGCAATTCAATCCTTTGCAGTTCAGTGTTCAATTTGGCTTTCTGGTGGTTTTGAAGTTAACTTACTATTTTTGGCATTTGCTATTTTTAGTAAGTTCATTTTTGGCAGAAGCATTGTGATGTCCCCTCGCTAGACAGTTCTCGGGAACAAAGCGTTAGCCCTTTATTGGACCCTTGTGGGCTAGCCAGTTTGGATAGAGGGTCAGTGGTGTATTTTGGAGAGTTTGTTTGTTCGTGTTTTCAGTGGACAGTGTTTAGATCACAGTGAGCGTTGGCATTCCAGGAGTTCATCGCTTCTGACGGCACGAGATTATCCTGAGTTTTGAGCATTTTACGGGATTTTAAGTGATTAAGTTAATTTATTAACTTAAAACGCCCTTTTAATAAAGTCACATTGACTTTATTTATATTTTTATATCACTTAAATCTCAAAAGGAGGATTATAATATTTTAATGACTTAAAATATTATAAAAGTGCGCCCAACTATTGAAAAGGAATATATTAAAATATTATAATATTTTGAAAACCTAAAAAGGGCGTATCCTTATGGAAATGCGTGCTTTTGCTTAAAGAGGCATTTTGGCAATTGAAACTCATATCATTTTGACTATTTCTCTTTGCCTTGTGCATCTTTTCTCTGAGCATTCTCCTGAGAGCAGGGTTTGATCATTGTGTCCATTGGAGAACGGAAAACTCTTCAGTGTTGAGTACGTTTGAGGCTGTGAGAGATCAGCTGAATCCGTACAGTTGAGGGCTTCACACAGAAGTTCTACAGTTGCAGACAGAGGATTTATTTATGCAGATGTTTGTTCTTCAGAATAATCATTGAGGGTTTCTTGGTGGCGTCCTTCTACAGCTTCTGGGATTCTTCTTCAGAGATTCATTTCCTTCTTTTACATGGCCGTACGGATTGTCTTGGAATTTGTGCCTTGAGAAAGGCGTGTGAAGACAAAGGGAGAAACGCCTCCTTTTTGAGCTGGTTTTGGTTTCCATCCTTGGCGCCTAGTCTATTCAGTGCATTGTGACCTATTTCTCAGCAGGAGAAAACCCTTTTGGAGCTTTGGCGTGCTTTTATGCTGATTTTCACCATTTCCGGCTGTAGATCTGGCTATTGCTTTATATAAAATAACTGGAGTATTTCGGGTATGTCTGTTATGCATATTCTAATTGTCTCAGTATAATAATAGCTTATGTATTTCCAATTTGTGAATTTTTGCTTTAAATTTCATTTTATGAGCAAAAATATGCTGCGCCCCTTCTCTTCTGTCTATTAAGATTTCTTAAAAAACTTAAAAAAACAATTAAAGACTTAAGAATTTGGGGGTTTTGAGCGGAGAGCCAGCAGGGCTCATCACAGTGGTATCAGAGCTCACATCCTGCCAGCTTGTGGGGTTTGAGAATTTATGAAGTCAAACAGAGAGGGTTTTGGTAAGTCCTATTTCAGAGGTGGCCCTAGAAATCAAAGAGGCGACCAGAATCCATTTCCACCATTTCCGTTTGCAGATCAGGAGGAGGAATTAGATTGGGACAATATGGCGAACAGGGCTGGAGAAAGTTCTCACAGAAATAATTGGGAGGATGAGGACAGAGAAGCCAAAGACGTGCTTAGAGGCATGGTTGCAGGGCAAGAGCAGGTTGCAACTATTCTTCAACAACTCAGCACGAATGTTCAAAATTTGTCAATGAACAGAGCTCGTAGTTTGGATTCAGAACGAGATGGCAGTATCCATAGAGAGCCACAGAGGATTATAGATCCAGTACGCACCTATGAGAGAGCTACATATCCCACGTTCACCAGAGATGATGCTGAGGAAGTGGATGAAGCTGAACAAGGTGGTGAAATTAATTTTGCAGATAATATTATGGCTATGCATGATGAGTGGGATAATTTGCCACCAAGGGTTAAGGAGCACCTTAACTTTGACAGGTTCATGAGCCAGAAGAGAGAGCACACCAGGAACAGGAATGACAGGCGTCCTAGACACAAACAGAGTGATCTTAAACAGGCAACCAGCAAACTAACCTTAGTTCACTATGATGGCAGTGGCAGAGTTACAGCACGTGCCTGGGTTAGTAAACTGGATACATTCCTGACACTACGCCCCATGCCTGAGGAGGATGCCATTCGTTTTGCAGCACTTCATCTTGATGGCGTAGCACATGACTGGTGGATTCATGGTATGACTACTCTTCATCATGACAGGATTACCTCGTACCAGGAGTTCACTGATAGGCTGGTAGAGAGGTTTGATAGACGTGATCCCGAGCTATTCTTCAGAGACCTTGCTCAGCTAAAGCAGTTGGGTAGTTTGGAGTCTTATATTGGTGAGTTCCAGAAGCTCTCGGTTATGGTTACCGGAATCTCAGAGAGGAGACTTGTCATTCTATTTGTAGAAGGTCTCCATGAGCCAATGAAAGGTTGGATCAAGGCATTCGATCCACCTACCTTGCACGAAGCTATGAGGAAGGCTCGTAGCATGGAACTTACAGCTTCACGTGGTAAGTTCACTTCAAATGCAGAAGCATCTTCATCCTATAGTGATAGCAAACCAGAACCTAAAGAATCAGAAAAAGTTGATGAAAAGAGGAAATTTGCAGCTCCGTTGGACCGAGAGACAATCAATGATTTGCGTAGGAGGAAGCTATGTTTCTATTGCAAAGCTCCTTATGATCAAAACCACAATTGTCCTCTCAAGCCTAAGGGTTCAAATAGACAAATGGAGTGGTTTTATGAGGGTGAAGACATTGCTGATTTAACGGACCAGCAAGCTGGTTTTCAGGATGGGAGTATGCGATCTATCATTCTCGTCAACGAAAAAGGTGAGAAGATAGAACCAAAGATTCTAGAGGAGCATGAGTTGTTTCAGGAGGATTATCATTTTGATTCTAGTCCCATGGGATCAGAGGGGTTTGATGGGGATCAGTACAGTTATGAGGCTCATATGTCCAGCATGCAGAAAGAGGGTTCTTTCAGACTCCGTGGGATCCTAGCTGGTCAAAGGGTCATATCTCTCCTTGATACAGGTGCAACCCATAACTTCATCGATTCACGGTTGGTAGAGAAACGGGGTATTCAAACTCAGCAGTTTGAAGGTATACGTGTGAGGGTTGCAGATGGGAACACTCTCGATTGTGAGAGGATGATACCTGACTTGCCTTTGAAACTTAATAATTTTGAGTTCAAGGCAGATTTTTATGTTGTAAACATGGGTGGAACTGATTTAGTTCTTGGCATGAAGTGGCTTCATGCAATAGGAGAGTTCACGCTTAATTTGCGTGACATGGAGATGAAGTTCACCATTGATGGCACAAACCATGTTCTCAAAGCCATCAGGGACAGCAACCTTAGGGAGATTTCACTTCGGAGAATGGAGCGTTTGATTCGTAATGATATGGTAGAGTGGGCTGCTGAATGCAAGCTAATGCCTTCACAGTTGGATCAGCAAGCTTCTTCATACCATCCAGATGTGCAGGAACTTCGAATCAAACATGAGAAAGTATTCAGTGCTATTCCACCAGGCAGGCCTCCTGATAGAGGTATTGAGCATATTATAGAGCTGGAAGAGGGCACGAAACCGATTATGATTACTCCTTACCGGCACCCCAAGCGTCTGAAAGATGAAATTGAGAAGACTATTCAGGAGCTGTTAGCTATGGGGCACATCAGGCCGAGTAAGTCACCCTTTGCTTCATCAGTTGTTTTGGTGAAGAAAAAGGATGGTACACTTAGAATGTGTATCGATTACAGAATGCTCAACAGGAAAACCATTAAGAACAGGTATCCTATTCCTCGGATAGATGAGTTGATAGACGAGCTTCATGGAGCTTGCTACTTCTCAAAGATTGATTTGAGAACAGGTTATCACCAGATCAGAGTCCGAGAAGAGGACATAGAGAAAACGGCGTTCAGATGTCACTGTGGACACTTTGATTTTTTGGTTATGCCATTTGGGTTAACCAATGCTCCAGCCACGTTTCAGTCGACAATGAACAGGGTTTTCCATCCTCATTTGAGGAAATTTGTTTTAGTGTTCTTCGACGACATCCTGGTTTATAGTAAATCATGGGAAGAACATATGGTACACTTGGATGAGGTACTGAGTATACTTGACAGGGAGTCCTTGTATGCCAAGGAGTCCAAGTGTGCATTGGGCATGGCAGAACTTTTATATCTGGGACACATCATCAGCGGAGCAGGAGTCAGCATGGACCCAGAGAAGGTTCGAGCCATCATTGATTGGCCTACACCTGAGACTTTGACACAGCTCAGGGGATTTGTAGGATTGTGTGCTTTCTATCGTCGGTTTGTTAGTGGGTTCTCGCGGCATGCTGCGCCACTAACCGATTTGACTAAGAAAGGTGCTTTTGAGTGGACACCATTAGCACAAGCGTGCTTTGAGAAGTTCAAACTTCTCATGACTTCGTGTCCTGTTTTGGCTTTACCGGACTTCACTAAACCCTTTGAGTTACATTGCGATGCCAGTGGTGAGGGTATTGGTGCAGTTATTATGCAGGATCGTCACCCTATAGCTTTTGAGAGCAGAAAGCTAAGAGGGCCTGAACGGAGTTTTAGTATCTATGATAAGGAAATGTTGGCTATCATGCATGCGATGGCCAAATTCAGGCAGTACTTGATTGGTAGTAAGTTCACTGTGAAAACCGATCATAATAGTCTGAAGCATTTTCTTGGGCAGCGAGATCTTAATGAGAGACAACAAAAATGGGTCAGCAAGCTTCAGTCTTACGATTTTGACATCTCTTATGTCAAGGGCACTCAGAATGTGGTTGCTGATGCTTTATCTCGCCGTCCTCACTTGGGTTCTATTACATTGGTCTCAGAAGACTGGAGACACCTGATTGTAGCAGAATATGCTAAGGACCCATGGGCCTCTAGCATAGTAGATGGATCAGTGTTGGATGACAGGTATTCACTTGTAGATGACCTTATCATCTACAAAGGGAGGATTTTATTGGTCCCAGGTTCTGAGATGAGGGACAGGGTTTTGAGGTCATTGCATGATTCACCCATGGCGGGACATCCCGGGTACTATAAGACCTATCGGCAGGTACGGGAGAGATTCTCTTGGAAGGGTCTCAAGTCCTATGTTCTCCAGTATGTCAGGGAATGTCTTGTTTGTCAGCAGAACAAGCAAGAGCACACATACCCTGCAGGTCTTCTACAGCCGCTTCCTATTCCTGAGAGGAAGTGGGATTGTTTATCCATGGATTTCATCACGGGCTTGCCAAAAGCTCAAGGGAAGGACAGTATTTTCGTGGTGGTAGATCGATTGACGAAATATGCACACTTTTTCGCAATCACTACTACACACACGGCTACTCAGATTGCTGATTTGTTCTTCCGAGAGGTATTCAGGCTGCACGGTTTACCTCGCAGTATAGTTAGCGACAGGGACAGCAGATTTATGAGTAACTTCTGGCAGGAGTTATTCAAGCTTTGTGGGACAGAGCTCACCCCTAGTACCAGCTACCACCCCCAGACAGATGGGCAGACGGAGATCGTCAACAAATGGGTGGAAGGGTACTTGCGTAACTATAGTTCAGGGCAGCAGAAGGCATGGGTGAGGTGGTTATACTTATGTGAGTACTGTTACAACACCACCCATCACATGAGCATCCAGATGACACCATATCGAGCGTTATATGGATATGACGCTCCGAGCTTTCTTGATTTATTGCTGAGTGACAGTAGAGTTCCCAGTGCTGGTGATTTGTTACAGGAGAACCAGGATATTATGAGAGCACTTAGGGAAAATATTCAGAAAGCCCAAAATCAGCAAAAACAATATGCTGATCAGAGACGAGTAGAGCGGTCTTTCGAGATCGATGATTTGGTGTACCTGATGCTTCAGCCGTATAGGCAGTCTACCCTTCGCAAGAAGGGCTCCGAGAAACTCAAGCCGCGATACTATGGACCTTTCAGAGTTGTCAGACGTGTAGGTCAAGTGGCTTATGAGCTGGATCTTCCGGTGGACAGTAGAGTTCACAACGTGTTCCATGTGTCGCGCCTCAAAAAGGCGTTGGGACAACACGTAATTCCTTCTATTGATTTGCCACCCCTGGATGATGAGGGCAAATTAATTTTGATACCTGAGGCCATTCTGGATTCCAGAGAGCGTCATCTTCGGAGGCGGGTCATCAGGGAATACTTGGTTAAGTGGAGGGATCTACCGGCAGAGGATGCGACGTGGGAGAGTGACAGTGTTCTTCAGCATCCAGCTTTGAGTTTGCTTGTGGACAAGCAAATTCGGGGAGGGCGGACTGTGATGTCCCCTCGCTAGACAGTTCTCGGGAACAGAGCGTTAGCCCTTTATTGGACCCTTGTGGGCTAGCCAGTTTGGATAGAGGGTCAGTGGTGTATTTTGGAGAGTTTGTTTGTTCGTGTTTTCAGTGGACAGTGTTTAGATCACAGTGAGCGTTGGCATTCCAGGAGTTCATCGCTTCTGACGGCACGAGATTATCCTGAGTTTTGAGCATTTTACGGGATTTTAAGTGATTAAGTTAATTTATTAACTTAAAACGCCCTTTTAATAAAGTCACATTGACTTTATTTATATTTTTATATCACTTAAATCTCAAAAGGAGGATTATAATATTTTAATGACTTAAAATATTATAAAAGTGCGCCCAACTATTGAAAAGGAATATATTAAAATATTATAATATTTTGAAAACCTAAAAAGGGCGTATCCTTATGGAAATGCGTGCTTTTGCTTAAAGAGGCATTTTGGCAATTGAAACTCATATCATTTGACTATTTCTCTTTGCCTTGTGCATCTTTTCTCTGAGCATTCTCCTGAGAGCAGGGTTTGATCATTGTGTCCATTGGAGAACGGAAAACTCTTCAGTGTTGAGTACGTTTGAGGCTGTGAGAGATCAGCTGAATCCGTACAGTTGAGGGCTTCACACAGAAGTTCTACAGTTGCAGACAGAGGATTTATTTATGCAGATGTTTGTTCTTCAGAATAATCATTGAGGGTTTCTTGGTGGCGTCCTTCTACAGCTTCTGGGATTCTTCTTCAGAGATTCATTTCCTTCTTTTTCATGGCCGTACGGATTGTCTTGGAATTTGTGCCTTGAGAAAGGCGTGTGAAGACAAAGGGAGAAACGCCTCCTTTTTGAGCTGGTTTTGGTTTCCATCCTTGGCGCCTAGTCTATTCAGTGCATTGTGACCTATTTCTCAGCAGGAGAAACCCCTTCTGGAGCTTTGGCGTGCTTTTATGCTGATTTTCACCATTTCCGGCTGTAGATCTGGCTATTGCTTTATATAAAATAACTGGAGTATTTCGGGTATGTCTGTTATGCATATTCTAATTGTCTCAGTATAATAATAGCTTCTGTATTTCCAATTTGTGAATTTTTGCTTTAAATTTCATTTTATGAGCAAAAATATGCTGCGCCCCTTCTCTTCTGTCTATTAAGATTTCTTAAAAAACTTAAAAAAACAATTAAAGACTTAAGAATTTGGGGGTTTTGAGCGGAGAGCCAGCAGGGCTCATCACAAGCATCATCATCAACTTGGTTCAGTTTGGCATTTGTCAGTTTGCTATTTTTAACAATTCATCAGTTGCAGCTTGGGCATTGTTTTTGGTTATCTCCTTGGACTGAGTTTCAGACTTAGTCAATTTTTCATGTCTTGAAGTTGTACCCCACGCCTAGGCTTGATGACTTCAAGTTGTTTTAAAGAAAGGGACATAAAGGGGTCAAGTGAGCATTTAATTATTTAATAAATGCTTTGTTGTTGCAATATGAAATGGATGCCTAAAGGGGAAGTTGAATGATATTTTATTATTTCAAAAAGTAAAAGGCAAAAAGGTGGCGTCCCTTTTGGAAGTTGAAGTGATTCAACTTCTTGGAATTTGAAGAGTTCTTGTTGCTTCATTTGCCAACTAAAGCTTATATATTGCTGTTGTTTGAAGAGCTGATTATCGAATATTTTTATGCTAATATTATGCTGTCGAAATGACAACTTGTTTAATACTTCGAGGGATGCTTACCTCCTAGTTCCAATCCAATTTCGTGTTTGAAATACAACACCTAGTTGGTCATTTGCTGCTTCTCAAATCAGACTAGCAGATTGAGCTCAATAGTTGAAGATTTTGATGAAATTTCCAGTTTTGAAGTTGCTGATACAGTCACAGCTGAAAGTGGTTTTTGCATACAGCTTTTGGAGTGAATTTAATTTGCTTGTGGGTACTTTTCCAATCCATTCCTACACCCAAGGCGACCATCTTTGGAGAGTTTCAGATTTTAGTTTTGAGTTTATGATTTTTACTTGTCAAAATCGCCCTTGCTCAAGGCCGTACCATTCAAGGAAGCATTGGGATTTGTGCCAGAAATAAAGCTGCTGTTTGGTTGTTGTTTGATGATCAAAAAATGTTCGCCTACCTTCTAAGAAGACACAGCAAAAGACGGCATTCAATTCGGAGATGAATTAAGTGAGTTATGAACATTTCATTGATTTTCTCTGTAGCTGGTTTGAATTTCCAGAATTCTGATTTTTATATCAGACTGTTATAATTCTCAGTTTTTGGTCTTATACTTCAGTTTTGGAGTGTTATATGATTGTAAGAATTCATACTTCTTTTTCTAAGGTTCACTTGCTATCATTGTAATTTGTAATCTGCAGAGTTTAATTTGTAAAGGTTGAGATTAAGCATTACTAATCCAACCATTTCCAGTTCTGCAATTACTTATTGTTTTGTCATTAAATTACCCCTGGATGGTTTACCGCCAGTGTGGATAATCTGATTTGTAACACTCTTGTACCCACTTTCATAGTGGAGAATCCCCACAGCTCTGTGGATGCCCGCCGCAGCGGATGAATTGTTTTAATTGTAATCTTTTCCCCCCACTGTTTGGTGGTAGTGTGGAAATGCTTTTCATGGCTGGTTATCCGCCTATCAGTTTCTAGTTTTCAATTCAACACTCCGTCATATGTTAGCACCTCGCCCTCAGTGGGATCTTGAGTGCACATTCTTGACGTTGAGTAGTTTTCTTTCAAGTATTTTCATTTAGCTCCTCCGCCATATGACAACACCTATCTCTCATTGGGATTGAGTGTGCATTCTTGGTGTGAGTTCATTTCAAGTTCAGTTTTCTATTTGGAGCTAACTCTAACCGAGTTGATTAAGTGCTAGTTATGTGTGTTAATTCATCGAAAAAATTGGTTAGCATATTTCAAACTACCACTCAAATTTGGAACCAAAAATTCAGAGCCAACAACATCTGCTTTAGGAAAGGATTCTATTGTTCAATTACAATTAACATGAGAATCTAAAGAAAACTATATTCACTGCTCATACAGTTCAGTACTTATCAATATCCTGTATCATCAACTTTTTAGTTGGACTAACTTATAGTGATTACTAATACTTCATTCCACTACATGGCATTCATTTTGATGTATGTCTAGATAAAATTGATCTGAAAGAAATGGGTAGAACATACATTTGCCAAGTTAACAAGAAAATAACTAGGAATTTAGTGTGCTGAATATGATGATTTTTGGAACCACACATAATCAATTAAATATAAGAATTAAACAATAACAATATAATTGCAATTATGAGTGTTAACCCTAAAAGCAACAGAAGATTGGTAAGTCTGGTGAGCAGGATATCTAATAGAACCAAAATTAGTTATATAATGGTAAATGCATCTAACCTTAACACTATACCCATGCAACATTGTTGCTAATCCCTATTATTATTTAGGTGATTTATATAAGTTTGCAAAAGTTAAAAATTGGGATCAGTGAGGACAGGTAACAAACCCATTACTAAAGCATCAGATTTTTGTTTAAAAGCCCTGAAGAGCTCTACAGAAATATTTCCCATTGCATCGCTAGCTAATGGATCTGCAAGTTTTTCCAGATATATTGAAACCCGGGGCATGCCCTTTGACTTCTGGGCTGTAACCTTTGCAGAAGTGGCACCTACAATTATCAACACTTGATTAGAGATATCATGTCTTGAAATTTGAAAAAAGGAATTTCCTTTTGAAATTTAGAATGTTTAAAAACCCCTTCTTATTGTCACTGGATTGTAGTCTAATGAGTAAATTAGTCCACCCTATTGATATTCATTTCTGACCATGAAACTCAATAATTTACTATAAGTAAAAGATGAGCCACATTGATTTGCTATATAAACATTATATGTTCGCCATATAATAAGGTTTACTTTCATTAATAAGGGAGCATAGCAAAGGAATTAATGATAGATCATATGTGTCAAGTCAGGATAATGCAACATCTTATACTCAATAGTACACTATGAATAACCACTGCTAGCCCATGATCAGTTTGGATGTCTCTATAATACCACAATTGAGCTAATGTTTCACAAACTAACTGGACTGACAGTTGTCAAAATAAAAAATTTAGAAGTATGGTAGTTAAGCACTCAACGTTTGTCAGGTGTTTGATATGAATTTCCTCTAAACAAATAGTTTAGATTGCAATTATAGCAGAATCAGGTTACAATGTGATAATTTTAATTATAAAATAACTTTATCATGTAGCATAGAAAGAAAGCATATAACCAGCTGTTGAAGATTTTTCTTTTTACATATAATGATATGAACTCAACTAAAATTAATATTATAGCTTTGTCTTCTGGAATTAACTAAGCTTTCAGGACTATTTGAATTTTTTGATCTATGAGTTATAAGCATTGCTCTTATTCAACAAGCTGGGCAAGAATATGCTTTTATTGTTTAACTTCAAGCATGGATAAGAAGGCACCATAACCACCAACAGAACTAGCAGGCCCCCCAAGAATAATCTTGACATTGTCTGATGAAAATGCTGCTCTGAGATAGCTTAGAAAGTCATGCCATGATCCACCAATGCCAACTTCATCTCTCTACAAAGAATAAGAAAGATAGGTTTAATATTCAAGAAGAGAAAAACACCGATGAAAAATTAATGGTAGCCATACCACAGCATTTTAAGATAGACTATGCTAAATTTTGAGCAAAAACAAAATGTTATATTCATCTAGAACATGTGTCTTTTCCTTCCAAGTAAAGGTAGTCCAAGGATAGAATCTTAAATCTAAATGGCTGTTAGCAGCCAAAATATAGATAAGTAGAGTAAACCTGCTTACAAATATTGTCTAAAAGAACGTCAATAGTTAATTGAAACATGGAACCACATGCAAAAAGCGAAGAAATATTTATCCACAACAGCTAAGTTACCGGTTCGGGTTCGGGTTCAAGGGTTCGGTTCACAGATTCGATCAAAAAAAAAATTGGTGTTGGGTTACAAAAACATTTAAAAATAAAAAAATATAATATTTACAATAGTAATTAAGTTCAAAATAACACACATAGCATCATATATTGTACAAGAAACAAAACCACCATAAAAATTAAAAAACATTAGAATGTCAATTAGTCAAACTTGAATGTCATGATATATATTATATATTAAAATAAACTACATTGTTGTATTTCTCCTTACAAGTAAGCATCAGGGAAGATTGTCCAATTGGATGACGATATTATAGATGAAGACTTGTAGGAAAACTTGGATAGTACATGGAAAATCAAATGAATTTGATGGGTGTTTGGGGGCAATGCCCCAAATGGGGTTGAAGGGCAACGCCCCTCACAAGGATTTGGGGGCAGCACCCACAACGAGATCAAGGGGTAGCACTCCTTGTTAGGATTTGGGGACAACGCCCCCAGTGGGGTCGAGAGGCAGCGTCCTTGGTGCACTCCTGATACAACGCGAGGTCGAAGGGCAGAGCCCCCACCACCAAGCCCAAATTAAGACCTCCAAAACCACACAAACCTTCATGGCATACATCATTTTGCATTCACAATAAGACCCAAATTAAGACCTTCAAAGCCACACAAACCTTCATGGCGAACATAATTTTAGGGTTGGGGGGCTTTATCTAATATTTTTATGTCCAAAAAAGGTAAAAAAAGTCAAAAAAGTCAAAAAAAAATTGAAATACGCCACGAGTCCACCCGGGTTCAGCAAGGCCAAATCCACAAGGAATCGGACCTTGTCTAGATCCCAGACTCGGGCCGTACCAGGACCCAAGCCTAGGTACCTACGGACCGGTAACATAGCACAACAATGATACAATCTTCAAAGAGCTTGACTTCCTCTGAAGCTATAATTTAATAAAAGAAATGGATGGTAGAGGAACAACAACTTGCTCAGAATTTGAAAATGAAAGTTCCGAATGGTATGAGGATCATACAAGGAACCCAAACATGGATAAGCTTTAAAGATGAACATAAATATAGCACACCTATTTATTGAATCTGAGAATAACAAACATGGATGAAATTATACTCGCAGATGAAACAAATGAAGTAGAAAATATTGATCCAACACAAAAACTTTGGAAGATGATAAATATCAAAGTACCTATTATGATACTCTAGTTACATAGCCTTGCAAGAAATATTTGCTTCCATGTAATTCCTTTATCACCAACAATAAATCTCTACTCATCCCATTGATGAACCAAAGCATGCTTATTTTCTTAGACTGGCAAATAGTGAGCAAGGATGATAATAAGGGAACTTTGAGGAAAGATTTAAAGTTTTGTAATGTTCAATGCTAGATTTAGGGAAAATAATTTTAACAAATTTAAAATATCAAACGATAACCATGCAAACCTTTAAATGCATAACAATGTTTACCTACAAACATAACATTATAAACCCTAAAAAAATATCAATAGTCACACAATAGTATTATCCACCATAAATATGTGTCAAGCTTCATTAATTTAATCCTACAACAACAAACTCTAATCTATTGGTCAACTCTAAGTTTGGATTGTAAATAATTACAAACATCTCCAAAACCCCACTACTCCACCCTCAACTTCTTTGTTGAGTGTTCACCACACTTAGGCACACCAAAAGGCACCAGAACACCACTCAAACCATAGGTGCCTTTCCTAGGAATTCTCACGCCCTCCTTGAACAAGTGCGGCCAGCTTCAAAGTAGTACGACCAACAATGAGGGAAGTTTCTTCTGTTTTTGAGTCCTCCAACTCACTGTTCAAACACTTCAAATCTGCTCATAAAATTCTTCTTGAAACCCCAACATGGAATACTAAAAATTTGTAACAATATAGCTCCTAGTGAGGAATCATGAGAGTTATTCGCCACCAACTCAGTCCCAAAGCTGCAAGCTATGTCTCCATGTTTGTTCATTTCTTTAGCCGGCATGACTTCCTCACAGAATGCATCACGCTCTTCCTCCCTTGAATTCCTTATGCAATCTCTCATCATCCTTTTGCTCGATCCGTCCTGCATTTTAGAGAGAATAATAATAGTTCATAGAATCAAAATACCCCAAAGAGAGATATACAGACCAATGTTAGAAGCATACATGATTCACTATTATTGCATGAACTACATGATTATCTAAATCCATGATCATTATTTAAGGGTACAAATATAAAATATTTATCTCTTTAATAGCACTCTTCAGATCTATTTCAAGTGTTTCCAATTTGTTTGTGCATCCTTGTAGTTAAGTTGCAAGACCTCAATTTTGTTCTCAGCCTCCAATAGCTTTCCAATTAATACATCTTCCCTGTTGGCAACTTATTGGTTTGCGAAACTTATGCTTTCCTCTAGTTCTTCTCCCTTGAATTCATTTGTATAACTTCAAGCTCCCTTGGCTGCCAACGACCCCAAACTTTCCTTTAATCCTTTGTAAACTTATCGCCCAGAAATTCCTTTGTAAACCTCTTGCACTCCCAGCAACCAACTATAGGAAACCCTCAGCTAGGCATCCTTACACCTTCATCTTGGAGGTAAATTGGGCTGTGATCTGCTCATAGTAAAGATGCCTCCCTCTCAAACTGCACCCTTGGTTGGGTTTGGATCAAGAACATAACCCAGGTCATTGCTGAGATAGTCTTCAGGTCTGAAATCACTTGGTATTTTGCTGCTGCAGGATACAAGGCCCTAGATCTAGAGGAATGGTGCTGCTGCTTGATAGTCCTTGATGTTGAATGATCAGGTCTGTTGTTGCCAGTTGTCACACTAGGGCTTTAACAATATAATTCTTGCAACTATTACACTGACTAGCTCCCTTGAAATCACGGTAATCTCCTGGCGCCTACTACTAGTAATGCCCAGATGATCTGAATAATGGCAGTGGCTTGATTTAATCCTACTGCAGAATATTCACCTTGGTGGATACCTATGGACAATGTTGATTATGATCTATACTGAATATCAAATAAATTGGCAATGAAGATTGGACAATTAACAAGTGAGATCTTTCCTTTATTCATTTATTGGCACTTCTTTGTCTTTTCTTGCCTTGAGTACAACCCACGAACTCCTCCATGGCGATTGCCTTAGTACAACCTACGCAGCCAATGCTCGATGGCTGGGTATACCCTATGTCTGCCGCAATACAACTTTTAGGTCTGCAAAAATTCGCCTCAAGGTCTGCACTTAAATCTGCTAGAAATCGCCCTTTAGGTCTTCAAAAATTTGCCTTCAAGACTGCTCTTAAAAACACCTTAGATCTGCTTCTAAGGTATGATCAATCGATGGAATGATATTTAATGAAGAATTGCTTGGAAAAATCTGATCAGATCTAAACCCGCTCTGATACCATGTTAGTTTCTTTAGATCAGAAATGTCAACAAGCAGAAAAAGCAACACAGTGAACAATGAACACAACATTTTACCCTAGGAAAACCCTCCTACTCGAGGGAGAAAAACCCAGCAACAATATTCTCTTTATATATTAGAAGAATAACAGGCCCTAGAAAGGGTGAATACAATACAAGGATCTACACTTATATCTGGTGCAATTTCATGAATACACTAAGTATTGATTCTTCTCCTTGATGTTGATTTGTTGCTTAGGAAACACGACCTGTTGTTGAAGTTCGAACTTGAATTGAATAAGTTGCTTGTGAAATGAGAGAACTTCATCCTCTATTTATACCCAACTAGGCGGCCTTCTTTCTAGGGCTGACCTAGTAAATACAAAATATTATTTATAAAAATGAAGGCTGACCTACCTTATAATAAATTTATTTAAGGAGAAAAATAACTCCCACAGCTACAACATTAACAAAGTCATTTTGGGCACCCAAGTCAAGACAAGTCAAATGCAAATTAAAAGAATACTTTAATCTCCTCTTTTGGGCATCCCCTTTGGAGGGAAAAAGTGATTCAAATTCCTCGTTTGAGAGTGCTATATATACAAGGCCTTGCCTTCTCATTTGGCTATCCATTGCTTATGATAACGAAGTGTTGTTGAAATTGTTTCAGAACTCTTGCTTCAAGGAATGCATACCTCCTAGCCTTTATCAATTTCGTGGTTGAGAGATAGTGCCTAACTGATCTAAGACTGCTTCTTCATTCAGAGGTTGCAGATAGAGCTTCACTGGAAATGGCTTCATTCAATGTCTTCTAATTCTTGTATGGTAGTTAGTTGCTTTCAGTTTCTACTTTGGAGTGTGTTTCTTTCAGTTTCTTGTTGTTGGTTTGGTGCTTGGTTGAAGCACGTTTTTGCTCGTACCGTTCTAAGGAGTGGAGCGATTTTTGTGAGCATTGTTTCATTTGATTCCTATCTCCTACGCACCCCTGTGCTCCAGATTTCATAATTTATGGTGGAGAGCTTGATTTTTGCTGGAGGTCGCCCTTCTCAAGGAGGTCGTACTACTAGTTGAGGTTGTCTCGGGAAGTGTGCACAAATAATAAGCATTGTTTGGTTTGGACTTGTTGTGATTGGGACGCCTAGCATATTTGCATCTATTGCTTCCAGTTTGAGGTCAATCGGAGAAAAATTGAGGGAGATACAAGCATTCTAGTGTTTCTAGGGCTTGCTGGTCTGAATTTCTGATTGCTGCAATTCTGTATCAGACCTGGTATTTCCTCCTTTTTGACATATTTTCATGTTAGATAACTTTGTATTTGCATTGGAGGTGATTGTCTAATATTTTGGCTATCAATTTGATATGTATATCTTCATTTCAGTGCTTAAGTTCTTAATATTGTAAGGTTGATTTAGTAATACTATTTAGCTCATTCTATTTCTGCACTTTGCTTTCATTCCCACTGAAAAGTGGAAGAGGCTGGCTTGCCGCCTAATTATTTCTTGTTTGTTTCCCGTTGAAAAGTGGAAAAGGTTGGCTTGTTGCCTAAGCAATTTCATTTCAATACTTTACTTTCATTGTAGCCCACTAAAAAGTGGAAGAGGCTGGCTTGCCGCCTAAGTACTTTCATGTCTATGTTGGTCGACTTGCCACCAATATCATTGTATTTCCAGCTTTCCAATTTAGCTAACAAGATCCCCTTTTCACCATATGCGACCTAGCCCACACTAGGATCTTGGTGATCAGAAAGTGGAGGGTTGCATTTCAATTTGTTTATCTTTCTTTAAGTTAACATTAACGGGTGAAGTTCTTGTGCTGAATTTCAAAAAAAAACTAAGGGGGATATTTCAATTGAAAAGTCTTGACTTCTTGAGGACAAAAACCCTCATGAGGAATAGTAGTTGCAAGAGTGAAATATCTCCCAAGGTTGCTTGCTGATAGCTCCATTTAAGGGTTAGGCATTTGCACGTTAACATTTATAGGAAAAGCTTCAAATTTAGGGTTTGAAGGATTTGTCAAAAACTTGCAGATATATTGATCATCATTTTCAAGTAAGATATTCACAGAGGTTTATGGAGTATTTCTAGAGTTGTTTGTTGTATGATGTTGCCAGGAAAGACATGGGCGCTTTACGGTTTGGCGTATTATATCAGCAGTTACATTGAATATTAAAAGTGACTTTATCCTTGGGGTTGCATTTGAGTTGGGAGAGAGCTTGTGGAGTGAATCCCTCATTCTTGGTGTCAAATTTGGCTTCAATTTAGTGTGCCATCAAAGAGGCTTCATATTTTGTTAGGTCGTGGGAATCCATCTAAGGAGTTAAGGGCGTGTGGGCAGATTGGCCAAGATATCCATGATGTTCAGATGGATGCTTTCTGATGCTTAAATACCATGTATCTGAGGGGTCGTGTATGCTGTTAAACCAAAGATTGGTTGGTGTTTCATTTTCAGCTGCTAGGCATCACCTGGAAGGAGCTGTTGAGATTGTGGCGACCCATATTTTTAGACCATTAGAGGCTACATATGTATTGGAGCTGCTGCTGCATTGGAGACTATACCTCATTCTTGGTTTGGCATCATATTTCAAGAGGTACAACCTGTGTATAGAATGTTCAGGTCAGCAATATGTAATAAGCATTGAATGAATACTGCTGCAACATTGTAATTGTTGTTATGAACAATTTGTCAATTTGTTTGGAGTTAGTAGAATTTGAATTTCATATCTCATATTTGTGCATTTGAGTCCCTATCATCTAGTTTATGCTCAAGATCAAATCCCAATTGGTATAAGTGTCATGTCCTTGCCATGCAAGACTTTCATAAAAGCATATTTTGCAAGTTGAACTCCTATATTAGCATATATACAAGGCAAACCTAATGTTGGCCGACTCCTTTTACCTTTGGCGCCTAGGTCATTGATAAATAAATTTAAACTACTATTTGGGCCGACTTCCATATAGGCTGACCTCCTCATATACCTAGTGTCACCTTGAAAGAATTAAAATAAATAAATCAAAACTAACTATGGACCAACTCCTTGAGTGAAATCACCCAAGAAAATATGTATAAAGGAAGCACCTGATATTACTTTAAGAGGCGATTCATTTTATTAAAAAGGCAGCGACCATTATGGAAAGGAAGTCAATTCATAAAGGGGCGCTAAAATTAGAAGTATTAACAAACAGAAAACCGTGCCTCTTCAGGAAAATTGTGGCATCCCTCTTAGGAGATCATGTCTCTTCACATGGTAGCCCCTCTTGAAGATTTGATAAGGTATCTAAGAAGCAGCATGAGAAATACATTAGGATAGGAAGGAATTAATATCTCAGGATATAAATAAGGGATATACATATATATTCTGAGTTGGAAGGCAGTTATAAAGAAATGGCAGTATTCAGAAATAAATCTAGTTTCAGGAATAATCACTATCGATACCATCAGCAACTAATCGAGCCATTAATAATAAGGAAGGGATTTCGGGGAATATAGCAGCAAAGACATTCATATGATATACTCAGAATTGGAGGAAGAAATATATGGGAAGAAGTTAGTCAAGAGGAGGCAAATGAAGACAAACGGTAAATCAATAAGGGAAGTAAGTGAATAAAATTAATTATAAATATATCTAAATATATATCATATAAAGTGATTATTGGAAGATGGAAATCAATTAGGAATAATTATATATATATTTATAATTTTATATAAAATATAAATATATATATATATATACACACACATATATATATTATATACAATTGTGCCACTGATGGGGAAAGCAGATACAAGTCGCCAAGCGAGAGGGTTGTGGTATACACCCTCGTAGGCTTGGCATATGGCTTCGGGCGAACCCATCATGTCCCTTCTCCCAAAATGCTAATATGTTTACATTGTTGATAATCAATGGATGTGATGTAATTGTCTAACTCTCATAAGCATATATATATATATATATACCCTAGTTGCTGCAATTGGTGTTTAGTAGGCAAATTCTAGGGAAAATCAGGAGAGGGACATTACAATAACTCAAATTGTTTGAAAAAATGTCTACAATATCAAATTAAAAGAAATTGTTAAAATTTCATCATTGTGAGACGGGACATTACATCAACAATTTTCTCAACTCAAGTGTATTTGTGGCTTTACTTAAATTATTTCTACTAAGGTTGCTAATTTTATTAAAATAATTTAATGGGGGCTTTAGTATAATAGCTCATTGGAATGAGAATTGAAAGTTTTAAATGTTGGAAACTGAAAAAGTGACTTTAAGCGTCAAGAATGTTTAAATATTAAAATAAATCACTTTTTGGAGTAATAAGGCTTATTTAATTTATAAATTGATTTTATATTATGTTTTTTGAAAAGCTTCCAAATGTTATAAAAGGAGTTTTGTGAGCTCATTTGCAATAATGGAGATTATTACATTTTCTCCAGTGAAACCCTTGTGGTTTGGAGATTGAACTCAATTCATTTCAATACTTCCTAGGGATAAAATCCCTCTTGAAGAATATCATTCACAATGGTGAAAGATCTTCCCTGGTTGATTACTAATAGATTCATCCTGAATCTATGTTGGTGCTTCATTGTTGTGATTTTCAAATTTGATCAGAAAGGTTTAATTTGCAAAATCTTTCAATAAATTATTTTGGAAGACAAGTTTCAAGTATGATTGAAGATTTGTAATTTTGTGAAGCCTTGCAAGCAAGACAAAATTGATAGAGTTTATCGAGGGTTGTTGAAAGACAATTTATCTTTTTTTTTCAAAGGTTTACAGGAAGATTACAGGCACCATAAATGGAAAAATGGATACAAAGCGAGGAAACTATTTGTGTGTGATGCCATTCTATGAAAGTTATTATTCCTGAGCATAAATATTGTTATGGTTGGGCATAAGAGTTGATTTTAGAGGAATCGCGGAGCCTCCATTCCTGGGCCCTTCACCTTGAATACCATGAGTTATATGGAGTTGTGATTCAGGCATTTGGGGTTGTGTGTTGGCCGCCATCTTTCCTAAGGAAGTCGTGGGTTTGTTTTGAAGTTATCTGCAGTTGTGTGAGGGTGTGGAAAGTCTGAGATTTCATTGTTATTGCTAGCACAATCTCAAACCAGCTACTAGGCAAGTTTGGAGGTGGCATTGAGGATGGAAGACTCTTGGCTAGTGAACTTAGGCAATTGAATATTGACTGTATATATAAGTTCATTGCAAATCGTATGAGCTCGGGAAAATAATTAAATATATCTCTGCAATCTGTTCTTATAGCAGCCACTACATATTTTATATTTTTGCCTCTTTGTTGCAAATGGAATGTAGGACAAATGTTTGTTATAATGCCTTTCGAGTATCATGAATGTTTATTGTATATGAATAAATTGCAAAGAGCATGTTATATGATTCTATTACTTACCTAAACACTTCCAAAGCAAACACATTCAGAATCTTCAACAATGAACCCCATGTCAAGTGTTTGACGAAATGCCAAAGCAAAGAAATCAGAAGTTTAAAAAAAAAAAATCGGACTTGGGTCATTTCAAAATATAATGTAAAAATTCTCATATTTCAAAATCGCCTATGAATTCTGATCTATCTAATATAAATTGCATTCCACTGATCACCAATGACCAAATACAGTTTGCAGAGAACAATTATCGACGTGAATTTAAACTTTCGATGATAGGGCGGCGAGTAACTGACAAGGTGTTCGAGCTGGTCTGCGGTTCTGACAGTTTCCCATGTGTTGGAATGGAAGTCTGTAATTTGAATACGCAACCTGCTGCCGTCCAAAGCCTGAATAATATATAGGAAGGGCAACAGAGCATGGGGTGTCGCAGCCTCTAATTCTGCCTTGGCCTCGCCAAATAAAGGCTGAAAGTCTTTCAGATATGTAGGCATTTCTTGCTTAGCAGAAATTAGGAAGGGAATGGCACTGTGCCTTCACAAAGTCTGGTCTCGCAATTTGGCGCCATTGCAACACATTAGCGGCAAGGCAAAGCTGGGGTTTAAAAGTTCTTCCTTTATGTTGCTCCCACCGTCTCAGGTTTCATATGAGCTTTTACTGTTCACGACGGCAAAGATAATCATTCTAAATTTTTGACGATTTATTTTGATAATGAATATTTTTGTTTCTTTAACTTTTCTCTTTAAAAAATTACTATTAAAATATCTATATATTTTGACTCAAAATGTTATGCAAGTTTTATATTTAAAATAAAATGTTATATATATTAAAAAATTACTATTACAGTCAAATACAAGATTTTTAACTTTTCAAATTTTCAAAATTATTGGTTAAAAATTTCTAATTTTATCACAAATTTTCAAGGCATTTTAATGTTTGAAAGTTAAAATTAAAGATTGTTAATTTTTAATAATTACAAATTCAAAAAAATTGGCTGAACTTGGAAAGTAATAGTAAAACTTATTTTCTTCAATGATTTTTTCACTTTCAAGAGACAACTTCACAACACCCCTTTACCTATTCTTTTAGTGGGGAATTTTAAAAATTACCTTATCTATCTTAATATATTAATCTATATATTATATGCCGCCAAGAGATTTCATTTTTGAGGCATTTTTTTTGTTTTTTTGATTTTTTAATTTAAAAAATATGCCTCAAAAATGAAATCTCTCCACGTATAATATATAGATTAAAATAAATAAGCTAGTAGCAACCAAGGCGTGTGTAACACATTGAATAAATTAATATATTTAGGGTTATGATTAGAGTTAGCATTTAGGATTTAGGGTTATGATTAGAGTTAGCATTTAGAATTAGGGTTTATATTTGGTCAAGGCTATGGTTTGGGTTTGGGTTAGGGTTAAGGTTAGGATTAAAGTTAAGATTAGCATTAGGGTTAGGATTTGCTTTATGATTATGATTATGATGAGGGTTAGGGTTTAGACTTATGATTAGAGTTATAGTTAGCATAAACGTTTAGTGTTATACATTGAATAAATTAATATAATTAGGGTTATGATTAAGGTTAAAATTTAGGGTTACGATATATATCACAACTAGGGTTAGCATTAGGGTTAAATTTTATATCATGGTCAGTGTTAGCATTAGATTTAGAGTTAACCATTTAGCATTAGGGTTTACCATTTAGGTTTATGATTATGCTTAGGGTTAGGGTTTAGGCTTATGGTTAGGGCTATAGTTATAGTTAGGGTTTAGTGTTAAGGTGAGTGTTAGCATTAGGTTTATGGTTAGGGTTAGAATTTTGTTCTATGGTTAGGATTATGTTTAGGGTTTACATTAATGTTCGAGTTAGGGTAAAAATTATGGTTAGGGTGAGGAAATGGGTAGGACTGGGATTATTATTATGATTATGATATAATGATAGAATAATAGTTATTATAGGTTTAAGTTCAAGATTAGGATTAGTGTTAATGTTAAAGTTCAAATAATGGTTAGGCTTAGGGTTTATATTATGGTTAGGAGTATGCTTACAATTAGGGTTTGGGTTATAGATACACACATATATATATGTGACACATTTAGTATTCATATATTTGTGACACATTCATTATAATTCATTTTTCACATATATTTCCCTCACATCCACTTCAATACATTATTTAATGCTACTCATTTTAGAAAGCCATGTATATTACAAATAAGTAGTAGAACAAAATATGTTATGAAAAGTTAAAATTTAGATTTATGGATGTCTTATATACTGCTGCACATCACTTCAATCTTTTCTCAAAATTATTTCTCTTATATTATAATATAAGTTAAACCAAATTGGTAAACTTTTCTAAAATGAGTAAAATGTTTGTAAACGTTCAACTATCAATAATATTTAAATATTCAATATATATATATAATTGATATTAGTAAATGGTAATATTAATATTGTTATATTATATATTATGTTAGTATTATCAATAATATTATTTTATTAGTTAAGGTTAGGGTTAGGCAATTAGTGTTTCAGTTGCATGGTTAGGGTTAGAGATAGGTTTATTGTTAGGATTATGGTTTAGGAATTTTATTGTTAGGATTAGGGTTAGAGTTAGGGATAAGTTTAGGGTAAGGGTTAGGGTTAGAATTAGGTTAAATTTATGATATTGTGGTTAGGGTTAGGGTTAGGATTACGATTAGCATAAGTGTTAGCATTATGAATAGGGATAGGTTTAGGATTATGTTTAAGATGAGCAGTAGGGTTAGAGTTGGGGCTAGCATATATAAAAAGGGTTACCTAATCCTAATTCTATTTCTAACCCTAACCCTAATCATAACACTAACTACAACACTAATCCTAATTGTATTTCTAACCCTAATTGTAACCCTAATCCTAATTAGATATCTTTAACCATAACCCTAACCCTAATTCTTACACTATCTCTAACCCTAAACCTAATCCTAACATAAACCCTAACACTAATCCTAATTTTATTTCCTCTAACAAAAACCCCAACCCTAATCCTAACCCTCTCTAACCCTAACCCTAACCCTAATCCTAATTCTATCTCTAATCTTGACCCTAATCCTAACCCTATATCTAACCCTAATCCTAATCCTTACTCAAACCCTAACCCCAATACTAATTTTACCCTAACCCTAACCCTAACCCTAATCTTGACCTTATCTCTAACCCTAATCCTAACCCCAATCCTAATGCTAACCCAACCCTAATCCTTATTATATCTCTAACCATAACCCTAATCCCAATCGTAACCCTAACCCTAATTAATTTAATGTCAGATCCATCATAACCCTAACCCTAATTAAACCATCTTAAATCTATTTGAACCCTAACCCTAATTGTTCCATAACCCTAACTCTAATTAAACTCTAGCCCTAACTTTGAAAGACATTGCTCCCCTCGCACAAACCTTAATCCTAATACTAATTCTATCTCTAACCCTAACCCTAATCCTAGCCCTATCTCTAACCTAACCCCAACTAATCCTAACCCTAAACCTAATTCTATCTCTAATTGTAACCTAACCCTAATCTTCACTCTATCTCTAACCAAAACCCTAACCCTAAACCCAATCATACAAAAACTTCAACCCTAACCCTAATCCTAACACAAACCCTAACCCTAATTCTAACCCTATTTTTAACTTTATCTCTAACCCTAAACCTAACCCTAATCCTAATTAAATCTCTAATCTTAACCCTTATACTAACCCTATCTCTAACCCTAACCCTAATCCTTACTCAAACCCTAACCTTAATCCTAATTTTATCCCTAACCTTAACCCTAATCTTGACCCTATCTCTAACCCTAACCCTAACCCTAACCCTAACCCAACCCTAATCCTAATTATATCTCTAACCATAACCTTAATCCCAATCCTAACCTAACCTTAATTAATTAGGATGGGGGAAAATTGGATTCCACTTCAATCTCAGAATCCTCCTGAGAATCGAACTCTTCACCCAACAACTCTTCCCAAAACCCATCTGTGTTTTTGAAATCCAAATTCGCAGTGGTTGAAGGGTCGTCATTTGTATTGCCCATGGAGGTGCAAGCATCACTAGTGCCCATGCCCAGGGCACCCGAAGCGTCGAATATTGGCTCGGGTTCGAACCCCTGCAAGGGGTCAAATTCAGTAGGAGATAATAACCCTTCTTCTTGTGTAGAACCCCTCTGGTGGAGTAACTCATTTGCAGGGTGGGGAGGATCCTCCGCATGAGCTAGGGTAGAGAAGAAAGCCTCTAGAGGACTCGTCGTGGAGGGGTCTAACGAGGTTGGGGTGGAGTAATTGGATTGATATTTCACAATTTGGACTTGCGAAGAAGATGACGAGGACGACGACTAGCATTCCTCTGCTTCGCCTCCGCTTCTGCCTCCCCCGGGCAGCCTCTACCTTTTCTTGGCATCATCGAGTTATTTGGTGACCTGGTTTTTCTGTGTGAGCTAAGAAAGAAAAGTCGAATTCCGCATGGCCCTGGCAAGAAACGTCATCATTTGTTGTTGGTGATGCTCAGTGGCCTGGATGCGTTGGCCCATGACCTACATCTGGTTTCTGGTGGCCTGTTGCTGGTGTCTCAGCCTAACCACTTCCATCATTAAAACATTCTTATCTCTTTTCAGCCGCTCAATTTCTCCTTCCATTCCAAATTTCCCCACTTCAATGCAAGCTCCCAGGCCCTGCTGCTACCCCTGAGATGGAGGCCTGCGCCTCTAAATGTGCTTCAGCAAGTGCTTATGTCCTCTCAGAAACCCTTCGTTTGCAAATTCCCATCTATCTAGATCAACTTTCCTAAACCCTTGTTTGATCACACGCCAGAGGTTCAAACCTCAATAACTTAAACTACGAGTTACAAAAAACAAGAAGTGAGAACATAAGCAAAACAAACCCTCGATCAACTTACATACGTATTGAGTTGTTGAACAAAGCTGCAGAAATTGTTGTGCTTGAAGTACTTAGGAAGCAATTCCATGGAAAATTGATGCGAATTCCAAACTACGAAGCTATTGTTTGCAGCGCTCCAAGACACCACAACATTTGTCTGGGGATCTTCCACCATGTCGTATGTTTTGGTTAGAAATGGCGGCGGCCTTGTACTCTGTAAACCCTCAATGGGTTGAGGAGGACTCCTTGCCTCGATCACTTGGATTTCTTCTTTAATGTTGAACTCACCCTCGCTCCCCTGAAAATAGCCTGATTCCTCCATAATCGACACTGTTCCCTTGTAAAATAAATGCAATCAAGGTGAGCACTCAACTCACAGAGCCAAAATTCAGATATCAAAGCAGAAAATTTAACGGAACAACAGAAATCTTGGGACATGTTGGTTGCAAGCATCATGTTGAGCCAGTTATTGAATTAATTCAAAGCAATCTCCAATTTCTACAATACAATCTCTTCTCCAATGCCTACGATACAATCTCTGCGTCAGCTTACAATCTTCTCTCGTTCGACATTGAATCAATCAAATTAAGAAGAAATTGCAATTAAAAAAAATGCTTCATCATCCCATCTGATCAGATGATGAAGCATGTTCTTTTTAGTTGCTTCTTGTTCGTTACAGGTCGTTACAGGTTGAAGCATATGTTGAAGCATATCGCAGCAGCTACATGAGGTGGTGACGACAACGTTATTCTTGAATACAACGTTTATTTTTTAATCCACTATCTATTCCTCCTTAACAGCTCTAGCAGCATAATACAAATCATTTATTTTTGCTAAGACCATTACTTTTGTTGGCCTCCTTTTAGAGGTTGTGCTACCATTGTAGGCTTACGCCTCTGGCGTAATAAAAGTAAAAATTAGTGAGATTTTTCAAATCCAATGGATATAGGGGAGAAGAGCCAGTAGCTACCACCCATTGAATAACCGCCACCTCCAGGCTCACTCCACCCCCCAAAAAATTTAACTCTGATCCACTGAAAAACTTTTTATTAACAAAAAGAAAATTACAACAATACCAATAGAAAATTACAACAACACCAATAGCTGCTCATAACAGAATGAGTCACTCACCAATCAAAGTACACAACTAAACATGCCTTTGCATTTATAAAAGAAGTCCACTTGCACATAAAAAGGCCCATTTACAATTTCATTTAAATCATTTACTTTTTACAATTACCCCCACTTGCAAATGTTTGTCCCTCACTACATTTTATATTTACAAGTATACATGCACAGCTACTGGTGCTTTAGATGACATAATCACAATCTCCTTTGCACAGTCTTTCACACACTCCCTGTCAACTATATGTATTTATTTCATTTCCTGTAGGTACCTGCACAATTAAATATAGGTGTAAGGCTCCCCAATTAAACATCAAATCCAAATGTAATGCACAATTCAGTCATATCATCTTTAAAAACCTACGTAACTTGCAGCTTCAAATTCAAATGCTCAAACAAATTCAAAATTCAAACACAACCACCAAATTGAATGCATTCAATTGTCAGATTCGAATTCCTAAATAAGAGGGGGAAAGTAGCCAGCAGCATTCACAATTGCATGTTACTCCCAGCAAAGTTGAAAGCAACGACAGATTTTCTGCACATTCCTCTGCACATTCCTCTGATATCCAAAGTCTTAGGTATGTACTTATAGTTATTTTCATTTATGCAGTGTCTTCTTACTTTATACATTCTACCATTTGTTAAAAAATTTCTACTTTCCATTGCACATACAGTAGGCTAGCATACATATATTTGTCATTTTACATTACGTTATTTGTCATTTTACATTACGTGTCTCTTGTTCATTCAGCAAATCGATGTATATGTGTGTTTCCTTTGCCTATCCATTGAAAATGCAGAGTATGTACTTATAGTTATTTTCATTTATGCAGTGTCTTCTTACTTTATACATTCTACCATTTGTAAAAAAAAATCTACTTTCCATTGCACATACAGTAGGCTAGCATACATATATTTGTCATTTTACATTACGTGTCTCTTGTTCATTCAACAAATCGATGTATATGTGTGTTTCCTTTGCCTATCCATTGAAAATGCAGAGTATGTACTTATAGTTATTTTCATTTATGTAGTGTCTTCTTACTTTATACATTCTACCATTTGTAAAAAAATTCTACTTTCCATTGCACATACAGTAGGCTAGCATACATATATTTGTCATTTTACATTACGTGTCTCTTGTTCATTCAGCAAATCGATGTATATGTGTGTTTCCTTTGCCTATCCATTAAAAATGCAGACTATGATACCTATATTTATATTTGTGTGTTTTTGCTCATTTGTCATTTACTTCAGTGTTTATATCAGGGTTTATAGTTGTTATTTATTTTTTCTTATATGTGTACCTATTTATATTTGTTTATTTTTGGTCATTTGTCAGGGGGGGTCATTTATCAGGGTTTAATATGTATATGTGTGTGTATATATATATATACATAGACAAACACACATATATACGTCTATTAGTCTGTTTAAATATGTTTCATTTGGCTGTCCAATACAATAGCGTAGCATTTGTTTATATTTTTCTACTTCCCATTGCACATACAGCAGGCTACCATACATATATTTGTCATTTTACATTATGTGTCTCTTGTTCATTCAGAAAATCGATGTATATGTCTATCCTTTTCCTATCCTTTTAAAATGCAAACAATGGTACTGGTTAATCATTTTCTTCTGCATCTTTCACGACCCATGAAGGATTTATTCGATGATTGAAAAATTATTACTGCTTGTTTATGAAATAAATCATTCGTCTTACACTCCTTTTCCCACATTGCGGTTATGTATGTATGTATGTATGTATGTATGCAGCTTCATACATACATACATACATACATATATATATATATATGTATGTATGTATGTATGTATGTATGTATGTATGTATGTATGTATGTATGCAGATACATACATACATATGTACATATGTATGTATGTATCTACATACATACATACATACATACCCTAAAAAAAAGTGAATTTGGTTTTCTTTTGTGCTTAAATTATTAAATACGACCTGGTAAAGTCGATTGTCTCATGATTTTGTCTCCAGAAATGATCAGGAATTTCGTGGGTTTGAACACATGTCTATAAAAAACCCATGTCATTTTGGGCATAAATCGACAAACCCATTAAAAATAAATATGTTTTTGTCAAAACCCTTGCATGGTTTTTTCCAAATTCGTGTGCTTAATGAATTAATCTCATGAAACCCTTGCCTGGAATATTCTGCATCTATCTCAAAATGCACTTCTGTATTCCTACCAGTGAGGAATTATTATTATGAAACCCTTGGTTAATTTCTTCTGCTCTTTTTT
>VDFB02039795.1:0-27577 GCA_007258455.2 Sequoia sempervirens | reverse complement strand
TATTATAGGTCTGTCATTTTATTTTATTTTTAGAAGATATTTGAGGGGTGGAGGATTGTATGACCATACAAAGATGAACAATTTCTCTCTTTTTTCTTTTTTACCAGAATTCATACAGAATAATTTAATGACTATTAAGCAATACTCCAATAGGTTGTATCTACAATAAATCACACAGAATGCCCCTGTAAAGCACATACGTAATTACCATAAATTCAAATAGATAGAATTGCTGCCTCTCTCACCCACTTAACTAAAGAACCAGAAAGCGTAAGGTTGGTCTAGGCAATTTGCATAGAGAAAGGATGTTGAACTATTCTACATTGATGACTCGTCGAGACTACACCCCAGCTCAATATATTAAAAATAAAAGCTCAATTCCCAACACAGTGATTAGATTTACTGCATGCTTTTATGGCGAATAGGTTCATACTGACACAAGATATAGCTTATCAATCACATAAGCGGCAAGAAATAAATGCCTTCATATTTTGCACGAATAGCGGTTGATTATGTGAGATCTCTAGTGTAAAATTTATTTCGATAGTTGAGTTATGATGCTTTGAAAAACTAACTTTATTTAAGAGACAACTTGAATGGTTGGGCCTCCAATTTTCCCTACCATTCTGCCCATTGACGTTGTACTCATCCCAACCTAGTCAATCTTACTTGCCCAAATAATACTTAATTATCTTATTCGCTCAATCGAGAAGCTCAGTATTAGCTAAAAATAGACCCAATCCCGTGTCTTATCATTTAAATTTTTTTTTCCCTTAGTTAAATAAAATCTATGTAACGAGTAAATGTGTATGCAAATTCGGTTAGAAATACTCCACATGAAAAATTAGCTGGTCAAGCAAGTGCTTTCCTATTGAGATTAGTAACATTTAAATGCATGTAATTGTGATCTTCATATATGTTGTGAGCTACACAAGTTCATTCTCCTGCTGCCATTAGACAATAATTACCCCCTTCATTTTGGTGAATGAGATGATGTTTTTCCTTTAACTAATATGAACCCCTCCTATCCCCTCTCAAAGATTTCTGTATTTTCACCTCCTAGGGATAGTTATTCGTCCCAGCACTAAGCTCTTGGAAGGATATATCTCAATGCTACCCTATTCTGCCATGCACCCTCTGTTACAGGCTTCTCTATTGGGGTGCCATTGCTTAAAGGATCCACAGAGAGGAGATTTAAAGACAATAATCATCACGATAAACAAATTTGAAGGTAAATATACTATCTACGATGGAGGGAGTACCAAGAAGCTGTAACCAAGGGATCGAGGCATCCTCTGAAAAAATTGCAAAAATAAAAAATAAAAAATTTGAAGTGGGCACTGCATCAAATAAACCCTGTAACAAATTACTAACCTGTAAGATCTATCTTAAATATGAGATTGCTTGTATAATAGATATGGGTATTGTTGCTAAAACCCGTCAATAGAAATACTGATGCTTACTAGAAGATGCACCAAATGATTTGGGCATTTCATTATACAAATTTCATGATAAATTTCACAAATACCCACTACACAAAAATGAATTTAGGATGCATTCACACCATCAAAGAAGCACAGAAACAAGAAGTATACAATTATTTTGTCATGAAGAAAGATTTGATTCTGGTGAAAAGCCTTAGACAATGAGAACGGAGGTTACTGGCTGTATTTTCCTTCACAAAATCCTACAAAATTTCAAACTTTTTGCTCTATATCTAAAAGCACACAAGGCACTTAGAAAGACACAACTACTATTTATTATGCATAAACGTCTCAGACCTGATTTGGTGCTTGATCTCAACTTGGGAAATGGTGGAGTCGGCCACAGAACAACCCAGAATACATGTCCACCTTCAAAAATGGCTTCTCAGATGGCAGCCTCATCCAAATGATGGTGCATCCTACCTCATATGCTTCATACGCCCTCCCTAAACCCGCTCATCAATAGCCACGACCCCTCTGTGATGACAAAAAATGGGCCTATCAAAGGAGAATCCATCAACTCCCTTTAGAGAACCAACAGTTACTCTGCTCACACTCTAACTCAGACTTGGCAAAATCGTGACTTTGTTGTCAACGGAAGAGCTTTGAAATCACAATGCAGAAAGTAGAGCCACAAGTGGATCCATCTTAAACCTGGTTGAAATTTATTACCTCCAACGAATTTGGTCACTTCTTAATTGCCTGGCAATGCACGGAGAGCCTAAGAATGTGTAAAACGGCGCGAGTGGCTTCACACCCATACCTGTTGACGCGAAGGACGAATGCCCATGCCCAATGACTGTGTAGCAGACTGCACATCGTACGCCAGGAATTCCCACTGGAATAGTCCACCGGCATCAAACAGTAGACGATTCTAGTGGGAATTCCCACCTATAATAGCATATCGACTAATAAGAGATTATACACATCAACATGTTTTTGATGGAAATGAATAGTAGTTTTCTCAATTAATGAATTTGACAATCAAGAACCTTCAATTAGAAGTAAAATAACACCAGTTTCTCACATATAAGCTACACGATGATGAGTCAAAACTCCAATGTTATATTAGAGTCTAGGAGCTTGGTCTATTATGGACATAAGTTACATATAACATTTTTATTTGCAATCAAGGAAAGAAAGCTCAAGAAAATGCAAATAAATAAGTCTCCTCACCACCTCAAAATTCGGACATCTCAGCATCATTCTAAGGAAGATAAGGCGCCGGCTGAACTTCACCATCTATACATTTTGCTGCCTTTGATTAATCAACCTTGTTGCCCACAAATCCAAATCCAGTAATTCAAGCTAAAGATTTATGATAGAAGTCATACCTGTGATTTTTAAGATAAAAGTTATGAGAGAAAATAAACCATAATTTAACTATAGAAAAGATGTTTATTGAAATAATACCAAAATGTAATATTTACTAATATCAAAATGTAATATTTATAAATCATACCTTAAATTTATAAAAGAAGTCTAATTCCAACTTACAACATGTTTATAGATTCGGAAGAAAATACCAATAACCTGTTTCATGACAAGTGTGACAATGTGCTGCAACATTTCTACTTGCAAGTGCATAAGCATAAGTGTAGATACCTCTAAGATACAGAAAATAAAAGAATACATGGAATTATTCATCACATAGCATGATAGACCCATAGTTATAAGCTATTTGGCATGCCATAGAAGAGAAACTCATTACAATTCGCTAGTGGACTTACATCCACAACTTGCAAACTTTCCACAGTCAACCCCAAATACAGATTTTATCATCTCAAATTTGTCTTTTCTAGACTTCATCCCTATGCAACATGATAACAAGTAGGTCAAACACTGAGCATGGAATTGATTCTTTGAAGGAGGTCTGTTGATAGCTCTATCTTAATGACTTCATAAGGAAGGTTAGCTAATTTGATGACCATCTTATGCATTAAGTGCTTTAGTGCATACCCATTGTTAACAATGCAAGAGCAAATTCTCATCTTTAGTTTCATGCAAGAGAAAAATAAGGTATCCACTAACAAATTGTGTATTGCTTAGCTACTTTTCTCATTTCTTAACTTCTTTGTGTTAACATCTCTACAAAAAGAAAGAGAAAGAAAAGAAAATTAATGTCCACAAATGACCAAAAATGGATCAACAAGACTAGAAATACAACGAGTACAGTAGCAAAGGACTAAGGCCAAAAAAGATGGCCTAGACAAAAAGCAAACATAAACATCATCTACTCTAAAAACAGTAAACCCCCATGCAAGGACAGTAATATAAGAGGAGAGGGAGGACCCCATAAGATGATAACAAAAAACCATCTAGATGAGCAACCAAAATCCTCAATTGTCCATGCTCTGAGATGCATTGAAGGAGCCAAGAAAAATGCCATCATCCACAGTGGGAGTACCAATGCAAAGTCTGAGAATGCTTTCCAGACATAGACAGTTGCAGCGGATCTAATAGGCCAATCAATGATCCATTGAATCAAGGAAAGAGACTAACAACTTAACCAAGACGATACAAATAGATTGTCAATTGGCTGGGTCATGTAGCAATGATTATCAAGGTAGCTAGCTTGGTAGATGATAAGGACAACTTCATGATTACTCAAATGATTTTTAGGGGGTGAACACATAGGTATGTGACTGTATCCTACTTTTCTCTTCTTTTGATCAATCACATGCTAAGCCTAACAGCCATTACAATATGTTTATGCGGATCAGAAGACAACAAAATCACATAGACATAATTAGACTATCACAATTAAAAAAAACAGTACCCATCTATTTAGTTTGCAAAATTATCACAAAAAAAAAAACAAGAGGAAACACAAAGAATATCATGATTGTAATTGTTTCCACTATTATCATGTGCAAGAGGATTATTCCATCATAGGATTTTGTGAAAAGTGCATAAGCCCAATAGCATGGAGAAAGGAAGTGGAGCTGAAACTTAGGAGACAGGGAGTAGAAATGAAACTTAGTTTTATTTTTGAACTGTGTATATCATAAAGTCAGAAGCTGTTGATTGATGGTTGATGATGGTTCACCAACTCCACTAACCATGACTTAATTAAAAAAGTAATCGTTCCCATGCTAATCTCCTAGTCATCATAAAAGGTTGCTCCCAATTCTTAAATTAAAAGAGTGCAGCAGCTACAAAATCCAATATTTTGAATAATATTGAATTGTGTTCTACAAACATTTCAATCATTGATCATATTTATCTTTTTGTGATCTACAATTTTTTCCTTTTTGGAACCATACAGCCTAATTACCTGGATTTTAAATAAATCAGAGATACAAAATATCAGTTTGTATATAGCGTAGCTTGTCTAAAAAGACTAAGTGGCATCTTTTGCTGCTGTGAACACTCCTGAAGTAATTTTGACTTTGGAAATGAATATAATTTAAGAAAATTCACAGAACTTATAGACATGTTATAAATAAAATACTCATCATTCTTATAGTGAGAGGAAAAGTGTAGAGAGGAGATCAACATTAGGAACCCCGTATCTGCAACAAAGCTTCTAGAGGAGGACAGGTACCTTGGAAGGATAGCAAGAAGAGTGTAGGAAGGATATTAGTACCAAGAATCGTGTATCTGCAATAAGTTTCAGGTAGCATTCATCTTTATACTTATAGCATTCGTCTGAGTTCATCTACAAATCTTTATGAGAGTTCTGAGTCGATGTTGTTGAAAATAGATATCATTTTACTTTCATTACAAATCTAAAGAATTTTGTTTAATCTGAATTCTTCATTTTATGGCTTAACACACAGCAATTTTAATCTATACATAGGGACTCTCAGATTTTTTTCACTTTCGATGCTTTCTCTTTAAATTATCAGATTTTGTTTATGTCTCAATGCCACCTTAGTTTCCTGTTTTCCTCTCCAATCTATGATTAATTGGCCTCTAACAAACTTTGCTGCAGGAAAGAAAACCTTAGTTTCCTTGTATTGGATTAGTCACCCCATGCTTGGGTGTATTAAAAGACATAGAGGTACAGATCCTGACGTCTCCCTTAACTCTTCAATCAATCTACCAAAATCGATGTAGGTTTAATTCAATTCTTGAATGTATTAGTATGTGGGACCTCCTCCAAAGTTGACCCTGTACCATCGTTTTGCAGCGAAGAAATGCCTTAATAAAATTCTTGACATTAACTTTTCCGATATGATTCATTCCTGTAGAATCATCAACAATTCATGAATAGTTCCATACCTTAATTGACTTAATTCAGTATCAAATCGGTCCATGCTAGGTTGAATCACTGGCTTAAGTTATCATAGACGAAGAATTGAAGCAATTTGAGGCATGGAGATACTCACTACATATAGTGCCAACCATTAAAAAACTTAGAGCTTATGCTGAGAGAACCAGAATTGTAACAATGGAGAAATATTTTGCAAAAAAGGGAGATGAGCTACCCAGAAAAGATAAGAAGCTTGTGGATGATCTAACTAGGAGTATTGTTAACAAATTGCTACATGGTCCTATGACACATTTGAGATGTGATGGGAGTGATAGTCGAACTTTAAGCGAGGCTCTGGAAAATATGCATTCTCTTGAGAGAATGTTTGATCTTCAATCTGACACATCTATCCTCGAACAAAAATTTAGAAATGTGGTCAAGAAAGCATAAAGCTAAGTCCCTTGATTTTTTGTGGCTTGATGGTTATATTTGGCTAGTTTCATTCACCGGCTATTGGAAAACCCTTCTTTGAGTCATTATGAAGAAATGGAGGATCATATTGATTGAATTATTATTTGATCAAACTCCAAAAAGAAACAGATACCCTAACATGCTCCCAACATATCCTATTCATTGCGAAGGAAGAAGAGACTCGTGTTATGAATGTTCCTTTTTGACTTCAGAGCATTCTAAATCATGTAGACTTGCCTAATTGGGCAGAGTTAAAAGAGGTATGACTATAATACGTAAAAAGTTTTGCCATTGCAGGAATTTTTTATTTAATAATTTAATTTATTCTCTTGGAATAAAATATTAAACAGGCACATGCCTTGAGTTTGGAGGCGTGTACATATGTGGTTTCTTATCATTTTGGTTTCTGATATGATTTAGAGAGAGAGATGCTAATTGTATTTTTTTATGGCAGCTTCTTTGTATGAGATGGTATTAGTTTCCACCTCTAAATTGATAACATATGTACTTTTTATAATCACAGTTAACAATGAAGGACTTTTCTAGTTTGCCAATAATTGGGGAGAAGTTAAATGTATGCCCATACATAAATTTGTAGAAAAAGTTGCTTAGGACAAAGTGGTTCAGTTTAGTGCTTTCCAATTAAGTAGCTCATGAATAAGGCCTCCTTTGCAGCTATAGTTAAAACCGTGGAGCAGGACATTCTTTAAGATTTAAACTTGGGTCACACACCTCATGCTTGCGAGGAGTTATGAGCTCCTTGATTGTGATGAGGGAAATTTGAACCTAGGTTGTGCTCTTACAAACATTCCCCTTTACAATTATGTATCACAACCCATTGGACACTTGTGTTAATTTAGTGAAGTGAAAAGAAATAAAAAAAGACAAATATGAAAATATAAAAGTAATCAACAATATTATAATTATACTAAGATATAATATTTATCCTCTGGTAAATTCTTATTGGTGGAATTATTCTGCAATGAAGCTAGCTAGAGAGACTAAACTTAAATCACAACAATGCCAAAAAAATCTTTTCTTTGGATCTAATTCAAACATAATCAAGGAGAAAGCCTCCTGGATTATCTCAGTACTCTGAAACATAAGTGCTCTGCGCTTACTTTAACAAGGCTCTATGGTTGTACTTGAGTTACTTTCTTTGTTCCTATATATAATTGCATCCCAGGATGATGCTTATTCACAAGGGGCCTTCATATTGTCAGAGTAATGTGCAATTTTGTTGATACTTAAGTTTTCATGATGAGGAGTTCTCTATAAATACCATAATACTAAGTCAGTAACGTTAAGTGGGGATTTATTTTATTCCAGAAGATCAAGTGTTGATTCTAAGTTGTAATTAACTGATCAAAAGAATTAAAATCAGCAAGTGAAGGCAATAGAGGCATGCAGAATATCTAATCATCCCATCTACAAAACATGAAAAACCATGATTGTGGCATCTAATATATAGTTATAACTGCAGCTGTCATCTGGTAAATTTTACAACCATTCAATGTCACTTCCTAAACTTCAAGGTGCTAAATTAGTGTGAAGGATTTACAAAGAATATTGTTCTCCTCTGAGACAATGCCATCATTTATTTCTACTTTTTATTTATTTATCTTTTAGTGCCCTGAAAGTTACCAGTACTTGGTATCAAATTGTTGGTTATTTCATGGAACCTTACACGTGTATTTTTGTTTCATTTAATGAATAGTAATTACGATGAGCAACCTCATAGACCAAGCCCATCGTATAGTTTACCAGGCATGGTAGATTGTGAGCTGTGAATATATTTTGTTTGTGGGACACTTGCACAATCAACAGCCCCACACAACGTCAGAGCTGATTACTTTTATCCAAGATTGGCTGCCAGCTACAAAACATCCTCCTCTGGGAGATGTAATGAGCCCCAAACAAGTGTGTGACTAAATAATTTTTCTACTAACACTGGTTTTGTAACACACCTGGAAATTAGACCATATAGAATAAGACATCAATCGTTAGCCACTTCACCATTAAATCTGAGAAATCACAAGAAAAAGCAATATGAGAGTAAAATTCAGCAAACCCTCTGACATAGCATGAGAGTATTGTTTCTTTGTCCAAGTACATAGTTCTAACAAGTATAATATCAACTTCAATCTATAAAAATAGTTTAGCCTCTAGTAGGCTAAAATATTCTATCTTGTATATTGAGCAGGTTAGAGAGGATATTGATGGGTCGCCATTATTGTTTACGCATTGTATCCATTATTGGAAGATGCATAGATCTAGAGTGAAGGCACCTGGGTTTTAGAGTAGTCACAGCTGTAACATAAAGGGTTGAAGCCAAACCCTAGCTGCTATCTTCAGCAAGGTCTTGGACAGTTTATTAGGTGTGGAAAGTACTAGTTTGAAGGGGAATAAGACTGCAATTTGGGTAACTAGGTGAATACACAACAAAACTGGTGACTAAATAACAGATTTCAGACTTTGTAAAGACTATACCAGTCATCTGGGAAGTCCATACCAGCATAGCAAGACTATAAATTGAGTAAAATTCCATTCTAGATCTACATAACCCTCTGCTGATCATAATCTCATATTGTTTTCAAGTCCAATCTGCTACAGGAGGTTATTATCTAACATAATCAGCTCATATTCAGGCATGTCAATTATATGGAATGCTGCTTATGTATGAGAAGCTATTAAGTATTAACAGATTCCATTTCTAAGAGCTGTTCTCACATCTACAATAGCATAGCACTTATTGCAAGTGTATTTGGAATCATTTGGAGGTTAGAAGAACAAGCATTTTACATATTTGTAATTATGATTTCTGGAACAGTCTATATTTTTCATTTTAACTCTTTCCAGTTTTATAGAAAAGTTTTCCAACTGTTTGACAAAAATATCTTGTGAAATCTATAAACAAAGGCATGATTTTATGATAAATATATGATTTAGAATTTTAGTTACAGCTGTCCTAGGTGATTGCAATCAGAATTTCTTCATAATAGATTGTATGCAAAGTGTTTGACGGGATGTCTGCAAGCTAAAATCAGAAATATTGCAAGTTTGGGACAAAAATTTTCTCACTTTATCATGAATTTCATTTGAAATGAAACCAGATGTCATTGATTTTATGGAATAAACTTGCTAAAAAAATTTGAAGGATGGCTTATGAGATGAAAGAATCTCAGAAGAAATTGGTTAAAAATCCTTCGCTTGTGAATGTGGATAGAATTATAGGCAATATCTTGATGAAGGAGAACATGATGAACACATTGCATTGTATATTATGTGTATTAATCATGCTTATTGTGTCTTGTAAACTATGTTGTATATTTAGGAATATATGCATTCCTAGTGGTTAGGCAACTTGAAGCTGCCACTCATAGGCACTATTGGTAGTTCCCCTATAGGGTTAGCTGAAAGAGAATAAATCAAATCACTAAATATAACTAGCTCTTTGTCAAGTAAATTGTTCGTCATATACTAGTCCCCCATCAACTTAAGAACTTCATTTAGGATGCACCATCTCACACACATTAACATTTGCATTCAAAGGAGATGACTAATAAATAAGTGTAATTGTTAGAACTCTAAATCAATGAAGAATAAACAATAAACATATATGCATCAATGAGAGCATTTTTTTTTTTAAAAAACATTGCAGTACAACATTTCCCATGATACAGTAATCAAGTTACATTACAAAAATTGTGAGATATCTAATATCATTTCATAATAAGTACAAAACAAGTACAGGAGAAAGGTTAAGAAGTCCTCATCTGTTCAGCGTCTTCCAAGACTCGGCTTGCCAACTGAAGAATTGAGGGAAGCATCATCTGAGTGCTTTACCTCCAACCACGGACTTATTCAGTCCCCCGCGCACACCTTCCTACTGGAAGGGGGCCCTGCCCTTCTTGCGAAAGGCGATGTTGGACTAACCCTCTAACAGCCATCTGAGCTCTGGTGGTTTAACCCTATCTAACTGGCACTGCCTGACTACCAAGGATACCTTCCTACTAAGCCGGCATTTCTGGCTAGCTAGATATCTGAGTTACGTGTGAGTGTTAGGGCAGCCAGTGGCATCTGCCCTACTATGGCCATAGCATTTGCACTACTGTGCTACTCACCCACCCTGCTCGACTTGGAAAAGCCTACTTGAACTAGGGCTTCTGGAGAAAACTTCTCCGTAACTTTCTCAATTCTGGACACCTGTCCTAGGGCATAGAATTAATGACCTACCTAGGGTTTTCTACCCGTCTTCACACTTCTTGGCTACTTGCCACGTGTCAAGAACTTCCAAGACTAGGGTTTTTCTGCAAGTATTGCGTACCCTTTAGCTTGCCTGCTGTACATGTACAGCTTAAATGATACAAACTTTTCTTAATGATAGTTAACAAGCCTTGGATTTCAAGGAACTAAGAGATTCAGAAAGAACCGTCATCACGAATGTTCAACTGACTCTTCGGAGTTAACTCTGTTAAGTTAAGGTCATATGAATTCTCACAAGATATACCTTCTTACTCATTGACTTCATATTTTGAAGCTATCATAATTTATCAGGGTGTTGCTGTTTGTTAACAGCGTATTTTTATTGTCACCCTTCAGTTCACAGTTTGTTTTCTATTATATTTCCTGTTTCTAGTCATAGCTGTTCAACAGGTCATGACTCTGGGATACAACTTCCCTTCACTTAATTCATTACAAATTACTAACTTACTGTTGTATTCATACTTGTAAATCAACAATATCTTCAACAGATTCAAGATGTTTAGGTACTTATAACTTAAGACCCTTTTAACACAAAACATCTGACAGAATGCGCACAAGGCAGAAACAGTTCATTTCTTCATTCTTCCTGACAACAGCAGGAAACCTAGCATTTTGTCACTATTTAATTAACTAAGCTCTTTACTTTCAAAAGATACTTAAAGAGAGAGATTCCATACTTATTTCAGACATTATAGTCCAAGCATGAGATAAGATTTATATTAACTATTCTCCAGATTCCTTTCATTGAAAGACACAGACAGAAAGAGTAGAACAAAAGCTTACTGCCAACAAATTCAATCAATATCCTTATGCTAATATTCGCATTAGCTTCATGACTTGACATTCAATACATGTCTTATTAAGAGAGATAGAAATAGATACTCTACATGCCTGGTAAAAGACGCCTTAGTTCACAATGAGCCCCACAGAAAATGCACGAGTGAGCTCCTTCAGTGATTACAGTCAACAACGAGTCTCCCTTTTAATGGAACTCCCGTGCGCCTTCTACTTTGTCTGTTTTCAGACGATAAGATCCTTCTCTCCGAAAACCCTTCCTCTTCACTCTTTTCTCTGCCGTATCCTCTTTCCTCCGCAATGAATCTTTTACCAAGATTTCCCCCCTTTCGAATGGCCGTTCCCCAGGTAGTTACTAAAACTACCCTCGCGTTTTCTCTCCGCCATGACTCCATGACGCGATTTCAGGGGTTTCCAAGACGCGATAAGAGAAAATTCCTCAAGCTCTTGTCCGCCACTACCTTCCAAGCACGCACGATCCAGCATGATATAAGGAGATTCACTGGTTAATTTTACCAGTCGCGCGATTTACCCTAATCTCCACGCGCTCCAGTTATTCCATTTCGGTGATCACAAGGAGATAAAAACTCCGACATTGCATTGTGGCTGCTTAATTTTAACCACACCACATGGATATGCGAATTTCCAACCTAAAAGATTAACTCATATTTCCCCGAAAATACAATAACAATATGTATATAAGAAGTTAATTTAATTAAAATTCGTCCTATATCAAGATTTAACTTGTTAATAATTACAACATAGTATTTATAAAATACTCTCTTATATTCCAAAATAATCATTATTTGGTTTCCCTCTCATAATAAATAACAACAATAATAATAATAAAAATAATATTTTATTATTATTATATATATATATAATTATATTTATTTATAAACTTTACCAAGCAAGATTACTTCAACGATAAGATTACCGGACACGAACCCAATTAAGTACGTCAACGACCAAGGAGATAAGGAACCGGTTTCCAAGCCCTAAAACACCGATGACAATCACTCAGGGTTCACCTGACAACCTATGACGACAGGGTGCAGATTACCCACTTCTAGGGTTAACTAGATCCAAAGACCTACCTTAGCTCAGATGGCGATTCCAGGGTACATACAACATTGCCTCTCTACTCAGATGATACTTCCCTGCTCTCGAGCATTGCGGAACGTTTTCCTGCATCCAACTCCAACCAATGAAGAAGGATTAGATTATCATCTCATTAACGTTAAGATATATTTCAATCAAATCAATTACTGCAAGATATAAACTTCCTTTCCAAGTTCACCACAGTATGAACATCTAGGAATAACATGATACATAATCCATTGCATTTCCATAGCAAAACATAAGATTTCTATCATTTATGCATAATTACACAACATATGCAACATTCAACATTCTTTAAGCAACAAAACTTAGAGTGTTAACGAGTCATTAGGGTGGGATTAGCATAATGATCCATCATTTGATTAAAAGGATTTGACCGTTGGAAAACTTATGAAATTTAAAATATAAATGGAACTGTACTTGTTTTGCATTCTAGTTATGCATCTTCATCTCTCATCAGTTTTGAGTGCTATTACTTAGAGAACTTTCTTCATCTCATGGAGCAATTGAAGACAAGTTCCTGTTGGTAGTGTTGTGACCTTTTCACACATCGCCCCATCACAAATGGGGACCCCCAGTAGTTTGCTAGTTTTTAGGGTTTTGTCTCCGCACAACGGTTTCATGAGGTCACTTCTTTCGGGGTTTCAAATCAGTCTTTTTGGGAAGTCATCCGAGCCAAGTCAAGAATCCAAGCTTGAATCAATGCATAAACGTCATGGAAGTGCTCAGAGGCCCAGGCGAGGGATCGCACGTGCTTTGGACCAATTCGACACTTCCTATTTTTTAGGGAATCTTGCTTTTTTGCTTTTTCGTTTTTTCATTTTTGGCATTTTTGGACCAAACGGGGTTCCCTATTTTTTAGGGATTTTGTTTTTTCTATTTTTAGAAATTTCTATTTTTAGAAAGTCAACCCTGGTCAGAAAGTCAACTTTCCATCTTTAGAACCAAAAAAGTGAAAAATCAAAGTGAAAATCGACAAATCAAGTAAAAAATCAGGAAAAGCATGGAAAAATCAGTAAAAAATCTGAAAAAAATCAACCCAAAAGCATGAAAAATCTGGAAAATCATTGAAAAATCGATCCAAAATCATGAGGGAAATCGCCCAAAATCAACTCAATGGCACGAAATTCATGGTAAAATTTTGCCTAAGTCTGGAAAATTCACCATCAAGAAAGAATGATCAGCCATCAACAAGGTCGGCCCTTAAAATGAGGGACACGGTAGAAGAAGTATGAAGTCCGCCCTTGCCTTAGTCAAAAAAATGGCATTGAAGTTGGCCCTACATTTAAGGGACTTGGCAAAGACTCTTGCAAGTCCGCCAAAGCCTAGAGGAAGAATTGGCAAGACAAGTATGAGGTTGGCCCTTAAAATAAGGGACTTGGCAAAGACTCTTCAAACTCCGCCCAGCTTTGGCAAGACATGTGTGAGGTCCGCCCCACCTTGGCAAAGACCCTCCAAAGTCCGCCATGACTTGAGAGAGGAGTGGAAAGCCTTCTCTAAAGTCTGCCTCACCTTGGCAAAGCACTTGGGAAGTCTGCCTAGGCATGGAAAAGAAAAGAAAATTGAAATTTTTACCAAGTGTTTAATGCCTTAAAGGAAAAATCCGAAATTTGTGTAAGTATGGAGGCCTAGAAGGGGGGAAATTGAAATTTTGGCTAAGTATTTTAATCTTTTAAAGGGGAGAGAGGCAAATGCTTAAGAAGGTCTGCCATGCCTTGATAGAAGATGGAAAGAACTTGGGAAAGTCCGCCTAAGCCATGGCAAAGAAAGTGTGAAGTCCGCCTAGCATGAGAAGAGAAGAAAGATAAAAAAAAATTGATGCCTAGAGAAAAATTGATGAAGTTGGCCAAGCACATAGAGGAAAATGCATATGGTAGAGAGGCAAGAAAGTCCGCCCTTGGCTAGAAGGGATAAGAATTTGTCTAAGTATCATGAAATTTTGCCTAAGGGAGGCGTCCAAACACAGACTTTGCCTAGAGAAATTCGTCTGACCAAGAGAAAAATTGATTTCGGCATAAGAAAATGTACCCGGCACAATTTGAAGTCTGCCATGGCAGAAGAAAATGAGGATCTGGCGTAACATTTATTGACGAGATGGCTAGAATTTTAACTTGGCTAGACAAAAATTGGAATAAATTTGGAAAATAAACTTTTAGCCAAAGAAAAAGGAGAGAAAATCAAAATAGCCATGGGTCCAACATGAACGGGTTGGAAATAAATTAAAATATTTTAATATTTCAATAATTTATTTCCAAATACTCAGAAATTTAAAACACCTTGGACAAAATAAAATTTGCCAAAGATGTATCGGAAGAAAATAAATTGCGTCAGACAAAGATAAAATCCATGGGCAAAATTAAATTCGCCATGAATTAAAACTTGGAAAAGTTGAATTTAATTAGACATTTAATATTTTCAAAATTTCGAAAATCAAAGATAAACATCTAAGCAAAAAATTGAATTTTGGAAAATCAAAGAGATTTGCCTGAATAAGCTCGCCATGGAGTTTTTTTCAAAAAATAATGGAAACTTGCTTGTTTGAAGAAGAAAAAACAAATCGAGATCGAGAGAGAAGAAGGCAGTTGCTAAAACAAATCAAGTTCTTCAGCATTATAATGAGTTTCAGCAACTCATTTTTCACAGACATAGCTGAAGAGAAGTTAATCTCTTGACATTGTAAGACGATTTATTCTTCTGCAGGCAAGATTGATTTCCTTAGAGGAAGAAATAATTTCATGTTGAAGAAGTAATTTTTCTCGAAGAAGTGAAATTTATTTGTTGAAAGTCGAATTTCTCAGCAAGACAGGCACACTTTGTCACTTGATTTTTGGTTAAATTCTCGAAGTTTAAATCTGATTTGCAGCCAAAGGTTCTTTCTTGAGGTTTGCAGTTCGATTGGATTAATTCATCATTTCTCCTTCTATCTTTTCCAGCTTGGCTAAGTTCTGGCTAAAATTTAAATAAAATTCATTTACTTTCAGCTTGCTTTTTCGCAGAAGTTTAATTATTTAATGTAATAAGCTGAAAGTAAAATATTCGAACACAAGGCACGAAAATGAATTATTTTTAAAAAGTCTTCGTATTAATGTTAGAATTTTTACTGCAGGTTGATGACCACGGCAAGAGAATCATCGAAGAAGGCACCAATGAAGTTCACCAGCAATGGGGTACAGCGAGAGTCAAAAATAAATTCAAAGTGGAAAAATGTTGCAGATACTGATCTGGGACATGTTGACTTCATAGAGTTCAAGAAAAGAGTATATGGACATGATAGACTTCCGACACCAATTGTCAGACGAATGGTGATGAATGGAATTTTTCAAGCCGCCAGATTTCCGCCTACGATGGACTGTGCCACATTGATGGTAGAATGTGCCATCCACTACAATGCTCAAAAGAGACAAATCATTGCACCTGATGGAAGAATTTTGGCTCACCTTGGCGAGGTGGCAATTCAAGAGACATTCGGCATCCCAGCACATTCCCGTACCATCTACAAAACCAAGGAGGAGACCAAGGGATTGTATGACAACCAGTCAGAGTTATGCGCCACAAATGTTAATAAGGCATGGTTGGAGAAGCCTAGTACATCAATAAAGAAGATGCCTAACAGGCCTTGCCGGACAAATTTTAAAGAAGATTATGGGGACATCATTTTGATGCTGAACATAATAGCTGGCAACCCACAAGGTGCATATTTTGAAAATTGCATGTATTACTTCATAGATGAAATTACTTCCGGCTTGAAGATGTTCAACTGGTCCCGAATGATAAGTAACAATCTTCATGAGCAGTTGATCAATTTGGAAAAGACAAAGTATTTTCACATGAGCTCGTATATTGTCTATTTATTGGCCAGGACATATAAATACCCAAAACTGGTTTGCAAAGGCAAAGTTGGCAACGGAAAAAATGAACTCAAAGCCTTATGATTGCTACCCACAACTTCAGCTAAGGGAGAAATCTCATTTCAAATGGGTGCACGATGCTTTCTTAATGCATATCACAAGAACACTTCAAGGAGGAACGCATCAAAGGCTGAGTCACGAGGCAAAGAGTTTGATCAGCAGGTATGGATCCTGGTTTATCCAATTTCCAAAATTTACATATGTTAGGATCCAGGGATTCACTAGAAATCCTTACAATTTTCCTATCTATCCAACAAATCGGATGATCCTGCTTGAAGTCCTAAGGTAGCTGGAAGAATACCAAAACATCCAGAGGCCGAGTAAAAAGGCAGTTGTTACATTCCCATTCTTCATTGGGAATATGTTAGAATCATGTCCATCAGCACAAGCAACGGAGACCGCCAAGCTAGAAATCCAATGGTACCCATTCACAGCCTACAAGTCCAGGGACAATTTTGACCGACATCATCATATTCGAACAGTGGATGGAAGAAGGTACAAACACAGAGTGGAATTGGAGGACTTCTGAGCTAATGTCGTTGATGAGTACGAAGTTAGAAGAAGATTGTGGTCTAGAGTGCCATTAGACTTTATGAGGGCAACCAAACTTTGTCGGGTGCCTGATTAGTTGCAAGATGATGGAAATTATATCCAGCCACGTTTCAAGGAGAGCCAACCTCTTCCTTCCGTGAAGTGGTTAGAGCCTAAGCACTCAGATTTGGCAACATTGATGAGACCAGTGACTAAGTACTCTCAGTGGTGGGTCGACCATCATGTCCAAGAGTTAAGGCAGAAAAGGATAACACTCACGTATGATTTACTGAGTGAAACGGAGTCATACTCCTCCAATGTTGGCGCATCCCATCAGGATGGTTTGGTTGAGATTGGCAAGAAGAGGAAGGAAGTAGTTCCAAGCATAGAGCCTGCTCTAAAACGACAGAGGATAGAATCATCTCGTTCCACAGCATCTTGGAATATTGATGAGCTGGTGGCCACCGCAGATGAATCCTTGGCCGAAATGATGAGACCTTCTGAAGTTCAAGAAGAGAACAATGAGCCTATTCAGTTGGATAACGATGAGCCCTCATCACCTACAGGCACAAAAATACTAGGTTCAGATAATGAAGTGGAAGTCCAAAATGATGACTTCGAAGAGGGAATGATTTCCGCCCTCAGAGGAGTCTTGGATATTCCGAAGGAAGAGAATGTTCAGGAGGAAGATGGTATCGAACAACCTACCATTCTGGATTGGTTGATAGAGAGGATGAAGATTCAGGCACCAGTCAAGGCCCCAGAAGAAGATGATACTACAGATTTCTTGGCAAGGTTGGAACAGGTTGCAATTAAGAAGCCCGCCAAGAAATTTTCTACCATTCAGAGGGACGAAGCCGGCAGTCGTTCCATACACATCGCAGTACCAATAGTGGATAAGCCACAAAATGAGATCACTCCCAAAGAATATGCCATAACCACTATAGATCTTGGCCCAACAACAAAAGGCCAGGAAGTGGAAGAACTAGATAATTCCGTCTCAACTGTCAAGGCGAGATTGGAAAAAGAAGTGGCGAAAAAGAAGGAATACAAAATGGAGGTCGAACGCTTGAAGGAGTACATACGGCATCTGACCCAGCCACTCAATCAGGGTGATGCAGTAGCTCCTCCTCTTCTTAATCCCTCGTAGGAAATGGCCAAGGATGTGGAGCAAGGGATGTTCACAGCCAAGGAGGCCCAAGAATGGATGGTAAGCGAGAGCACGGAAGCAACCTCGTTCATGGAGAAATTGGCGCTTGCCTACGAGCAAACTTCTTCCTTTCTTTCCAGATTGGTTGATATGGTGGAAACTTGGGACAACCTTCCAGACATTTAGGAGAGGCTCATTCTGTGCCTCAAGGTACTGAAGGGTGTTCCAAGGGAAGAGTTGGTTGAAGGAAAGGTGATTGTTGCAGGAGCAGCTTATGATTTTCACCATTGGTTTTGGGCAGTGACTATACGGAGAGAAATTCTGGAGAAGGCGAAGGCGGATGGGCTCAGAGTTGAAGAGCAAGTTAGAGAAATCCGGAAGAAGATTTATATGATAGCTGCAGATGTGTTTGACCGAGAAATTGTCCGGGAAAACGACATGCAGCTGGATAGGTTGAAGCATAAGGTTCAGAAGGTTTTCTTCTCTGCTACTGAACCAATTATGAGATAGGATTTCGCAAAAGTGGCAAATCTCTTGGCCATCCGGAATGATTTTGTGAGGCAAGAAGCGGATTGGGAGAGAACCTTCGCCAAATGTGTCGAGGATTTGGATGGACTTGAATTTACAATTAGCATGCTGCCACAGGTCACGATGGAGGAGGTTGTCACGGTCGTGTCCAGATTCATCGAGCACAATGCTTCCCAAGAAGATAGGGACGCCTCCCTTGATGATAGCTCCAACTGCCACTTCATTACTTTTCACTGCTTGTTTACTGGTTGATAACTGATGTTATTTTGGGCAACCCTAATTAGGGTTGGGTTGTATTAATCTTGGCCATTGATGTTTTAATCTTGGCCTTTCATTTGATTTTTGAAACTCTATTTAAACTGTGATCTCTCACTTTCATTTGTGTGGAGACAGTGTATGAAATTGTTGCATTGAGACTATTTCCGATAATAAAAGCTCTTATGCATGATTTGCTTTGAATCACTTTTATTGTCAAGTAGTAAGCAAGGTTGCATAACTTCTTCTACCATAGATTAGAGTTAGAATTAAATTAAGTAGAATTTGCTTTGAATATTGGTTAAGTGAATGCGAGATTGATCGTATAGATTCAATGGTGAAATATTGGTCATACTTTCTTTGGATGGATGATTTGCATTCGATGCGTAAAGTTAGCCTGAGCTTGTAATTGTGGAAGCTTAACTTCGGTCTCATTTGAGGCTTGAAAATTACAATCACACCCCTTGAAGATTGTACCCACTTTGTGTAGTTGTCCCAAGGAGGCGAAACAAAGCGTGGTTATTCCTTTCACCGAATCTTTACTGTCTCTCAAATTCCTAGGCGTAGAATACATCCTCTCAACCTTCATCTTTTTGCAATTTTTTTTGAGATCCAAGTTGAAAGTCCCCATTGAAGAAGCTTTTAATGATATATCTGCCTAAGTCCCGAACTTGTGAAGAATTCTTCAACGTAAGTCCCTTTGTGAATTACCAGCAAATCACAACGCCCATTGAGCTTATCCACACGTCAAGACCTGACAAAAGAAACCTTGGAATCGCCATATGATCTTCTCGCAATCTTAGCATACGCAATGGTTTTTCAAGAGAGGATAGAGTGTCTTTGGACATTTTATTCTATGTGCTCAGTGGATGATAAAACGTACACCAACAGGTAGGAAGACTCCGATGAGGAATTTTCTGTTGTAATTATGTACATCTTTGTAAATATACCATATGCACACTTGATCCAGTTCCTAGTTCACTAAAGTCTTATTATCATTCGCTGTCCATAAACAGCCAGCTTAAGCTGTTTCATTGCCTGCACTAAGTTAGAGTGAGGTCTTCTAATCACTCTAGCCTCACTGACTGTATGTAATACTGATGAAAAATATACACAATCAAATAGAAATATTTGAACTTATAATATAGACTAGAAATCTCATGTCTAAAAAAAAAATCAGTATAAACAGCAAGTTCTTGGCATGTTACATTTGGTGTTCAATGCTTCCTTCAATCAAAGGACTTCACAAGATTGAATTTAAATAATTAAGAAGAATATCAAGCCTTGATGTCCAATACTGTAACTATTACTGACAGGATTAAAATGTCAACTGTGCATAAAAATACTGGCATAGACAATAAACTATATCCAATACTTTATATGGCATACCTTTATGAAGCATGTTGAGAATATTGTTCAGCAGAATATTAAATGTAGGTAGGTACAACCAGGCTTTACTTTAACATGGGAAACATTTCTCTTGTGCTTAACAGAACAATGGTGCAGTGAAACCTTTATTTTTGGGGGTTCTGAAAATAAAAAAGAAGAGCATTTATTCTTCCACCGACTCGAAATGTTTTCGGTAGAAATTGTGACGTCCTGTCTGTATTTTTTGTCAGACTCCCTATCTAAGTTTTTTTCTTTTTTCAACTAATGCAGAAGTTATAAAAACCCCTATAGATCTGAGTGAAATGAGAATCAAGAAAAACATTGATCATGAAGTATCATTCTAAGCATTGATGAAGAAGAACTTTTCACAATTTAATCTAAAAATCTGGAAGCTAACAAGAAATGTACCTGAAGCCATTAACAGTTGCAGGAGAAGAAGCTCCCCAGTTGAGAAGGGGGAAGCCATGAGATGGGCTTTGCTGTAGTGACTTAAACTATTGGTGGGGTGTATTTGGAGTAGCAGGGAAAAAGTCCAATGAATGTGAGGCAGGCATGAGAGAAAATTCCAGATTGGGCACTTGCATTACATTTTTATCTTTGTTTCACCTTCCAGCTTTCTACTCTATCTTTCCATGCAACGCTTCCAACTCGATAGGTATTTGAGTCTTTTGTCGGGTCCACAACCCTCATTTGAACTGTTAAAAGCAACATTAAATCTACTTTTAGCAATTATAGCCCAAAAAAAATGTAAAAGAAAAAACACATCATTAGAAAACTGAAAGATCTACCAAGAATTCATTTCAGTACCAGTTTGAAAAGGATCAACAAAAGGTAGTGGATGCACACGATTTCCACTGCCACTACCAATGGGTGGAGCAGTCATTGTACTGCGTTCTGGAGCTACTGCAGGTAATTCACCCAAAACCTGCCCAGAGTTAATATATGTAGAGTTGACTGGCAAGACATAGATAATGTCAAATATTAATATATTCCCATTCATTATAATTCAGAGGAGAACTTCCCTACCTGTTTTCCACTGGTAAAAGGAGCCTGAGAAAGTTTCTCACTTGAAGAGTCAGATGGGCCAACATCTTCCCCATGCCCATAGGCCATTTGCCAATGCAACATTGCCTCTGCAATATGTTGTTTCTCATTCCTATTAAAGTGAGTGGCTGAACTCATCATCCAAATCATCTACACCCTCTTCTTCATCATCACCAGCCACTTGGGGACTACCTAGACAGCCAATACAAGAAAAGACTATTGTGAACTTCAATTTTAATTCCAAAAAGAAGCAGAAAGAATATTCCCAAATTACCAATAAGATGCCTGTAAGAAAAATGCCAAATATCTTGTAGTAGAAGATTTAGCTAATTTTCTAAACAATAAGACCAAGTTAAATTGTTGTTCTCCTATTCAATTTGTAAAGACTATCTCGTCTTTGGTCCTTTTAGCTAACAATCTTGCAGGGAAAAATATGATCTTATTGGGGCAGTAAATGATGAAAGCAACAAAGAGGACAAGGACAAAGTCAAGGTAGATGTACCAATCCTTCCAGTCATGACCAAGGAGAAGTTGTGAGGAAAGTTTCAGCCGAAAAAATCACGAGGAAATTGTCAAAGGAACCTGATACAAGCATTTGAAGACTATGTGAAAGTTTGTCCAATTTGATGAAAGTAGAGCTAAGGACAAGTTTTTCCTACCATTCCAAGGTGGAAAAATGATTCTAGATTTGCTCTTGGTTAGATTAGGGTTAAAATTCTGCTCAAAGAGAAAGAGTTCAAAAATGTGGTGCCATTTGAAGGTGGTCAAGCCAACATAAAAACACATACCACAAGGTGGCAAAAAGCATGCCAAAGAATAAAGGAAAAAATCAACAAAGTTTAAATTCCATTGGCTTTTATTATCAGAATCACCCTTTTAACAAATGTGAAAGATCATGATTTTATTTGAACAAGACAACAATTTTTTGTTCAGCTTCTTGATGAAGCTATTATCACATTAGCAAATAAAAAAATATTAAGTCGGTTTGAATAGCTTTCTAATAAGAATCTTTAAGAATAAAGTTTGCACATAAAAGCTAATTTCACAGAAAGGTGAGATATGTGAACTTTGAAATAATACTTTCCTATTGCCAGTCACACATTAAAAAGCTTTGAAATATTGCATCACATGGACTACAACATCATTAATTCACTACTACATAAAGCCCTAGTTTAAGACATTAATTTAAGATAGAATATTAGTTTTGTCTTAAATATATTTTAAATTTTTTAATTGTCTTAAATTAAGACAAAATAAATAAATAAAAATTTCTAAAATAATTTTTTTATCTCCCTCTTCTTTTTTCATTTTCCCTCCCTCATTCTCGACATACATTTTTTTTTTTATGAAGCTTCTTCCTTTGAATAACTTGCACAGTATGCAGAACGCACAGAACACACGAGAAGAATTAAAAAACAGGAACAGAAGAACAGAGGCACGAGGAACAGAAACACGACACTGCGGGCACAGAGAACAGTGAACAGCACAGGGAGCACAAAAGATGGGTGTTTTCCAATGGCGACACGGGTTTTTTCACGAGAAACGACAAGGGGCTTTTCAGAAAGTCAAAAGGTGCGAAGCTCTGAGAAAAGCGAGGGCATCGTTTATATTCATAGCCATTTGACAGCATCGCCCTGGTAAGTATCCGTACTCTGTAAATAGTTTTCTACTTCTTAATTATCCGACTGTCTGTATAATTTCTCAAATTTTAATCGTTTCATTTGTTTTTCCTGTGGAAATTCTAGGTTTTGAAACACTTCTACAATGCCCCCCAATGGAATCATGCTGGAATGATTTCCTCCAAATATTTATTAAATCTTTGTATTTTGACACGAATGCTTTCACAGTTTAATATATTTAGGGCCACGAACTGTCCGGAATAGTTAATTGGAGTGTATTGTCTTCGCACTGTTAATGTTTAAAAAATTTAACTAAAGGAGGTCCTTATAGTTACAGTTTTCGTCTTTAGATTTAACAATCTCTAAACATGGAGGGAACAAGATTGTAAAATCTTTAAACTACCTTTATTCATTTACGTTCATGTCCACAGTGGTTGTTAGTTGAGTTGGGTTATACTCCAAATACTATGCTCTGCCTAGTACATACCCCAAATACTATGCTCTGCCTAGGTTTACAAGAGTAGATCACAATTGCGGCCCCTGTTACAGTCATCAGACTTTCTAGAACTCAAGCAATCTCTATGAAGCATACAAACCGAAAAAGGAACAGAAGCCCAAGCAGATCAAGGCAATGGGGAAACAGGACAAATACAAGGAACGTGAAGCTCACTGCATTACTTCTTTGCCAATCCAAACAAAGGCAGACAAGATTGGCTTTATTCCGCAACAATTGCCCTATCTAAATATCCATGCCACATGAGAATAATAGTGACATGGCAGTGACTACAATTAGCTTTGAACAATTCTTTGAGGCACTCAAAGCTAATGATACTTGCCACCATATCACACCTGGACAAAAAATTCTCAAATAAAACTTTACGCAAATTCTTGCATAAAACCCAGCTCTAACTATAATAGTACAAGACAGATAGCCTACAAGATTATAGGGTCATTCAGTTAGAAATTTAGAATCCTCTTTCAAAGGTTAAACTATTTGGGTGATGGCCACGGGTCTACCCTTGCTAGTTGGCTGGAATCTTTTCTTGTGCTGTTAGTTTGTCATTTAAAGCAGGAAATTCAATTTGCTTCAGAAAATGTGAACTATTTTTTTTAAAACATTAGAAAAATGGAAGGTTTTTCAAAAAACGCTGAGCAGCAGCTGTGTGTGCACAAACACAACAGAGCAAGAATCCAACAATCTGGTTAACAGAGTGGGCCCCTGAGCCACGTGATGCATATTGGAAAAATTTACCTATTCCATTCGTTGAGCTCACATTTCAGAGATTGGTGATATCTATTGCTGTCTTCTCAATTTTTATTCTCTTTATGGTTCCAATTGGATTTTTGCAGTCATTGGCCACCATTGAAAGAATTGAAAAGAGTGCTCCTTTCCTCAAAAATCTGATAGAATTATGAGCACATAACATTTGGTGGAAGGATTTAGTAGCACTTGTAATTTTTTTTTTTTGAATTTTCTTAATTTTTTATTTACATAGTATATGTCTGCATCTTTTACTTCCAAACCATTAGTTTTAGTTTTTTCTATAGACAAGAATATTGTTATGTCCTAAAACTGTTGACATAAGATGTAAGATGACAACAAATTTAAAACAATCTCTAAGAAAAGCCTGATATGCCATCCTCTATCCCTCAACAGAATTGAAATACTTTTTCTTGAGAAATTTAAGAAAAGATGATTAGATATAATATCATGAGATGAAGTATATTCTAAGAGCCATTTAACTATAGGTAACATGAATATAGTTGAAAAAATCAATGGAACGACCATAAATTATAACTTGACCACTTAAACCTTGATTTCCATTGTACCTGTCCTAGTATTTTTAGCATTAAGCTACAAATATATGAGGTTGGCATTTTTTAGATATCAATACAGTCTGAAGAGAATTCTTTTGGAGGTATTGACCAGTAAAGTGCTATAAAAAATGGGGCTGGTAATTGCATTGTAAGAGTTATTTTTTGATGAATCATCATTCTCACTGCAGAACCATTATTATTGTCTTTTCCTTTTTTTCTAAAAATATAGTCTCTACATATAGAACTTCTAGAAGCTCATTTAGAAATAGCTAACACAATAATAGATATGATCCAAAAGTAGGAACAGCCAAAAATAGCTACTTTGAAACCCCACCCGAAGGACCTGGTGCAGCAGTAGCATCCTGAACTCTAACACATAACCTGCCTTTGTCTCTAATGTATATCTCTCAGCCAACTCTTCCTCACCCTCCCGAAAATGTCTAGCAATAGTGGCTAACTTATCCATGTTACTCATGTGATGTGGCCCTCCAAGAGAGTCCTTTACCAGTTGCTGAAACTCATCTTGCACCTCATAAAGTTCAATGTGCATGAGATTCTCATCAAAAAATAAAAATGGTTTGGTAGTCACAGAAGTGAAATGTGCTTATAAGATATGTAATGCCCTACCAAGAACCTTATTAGAGGACAAAATCTAAACGACTGAAAACAAACATTTTTTTTTAAAGTGAAATATTGCACAATCAAAATTGAACATAAACTTAATTACTATCCTACGTCCTCTAGGGTGCACGACTGCATTACTTATTTCCCATTATCCAAATTTACAAAACCATTTAACTTAATAATAACCAAATCTTAATCATCATTAAGCATCACATTCCATCAAATGAATCATGAGATACAACCATACTATAAATATAAAAGAATATTTGATTACATTCATTTCAATTAACATGTACAATATCATTGAATACATAATTCTTCACATATATGAGATATATTAGTTCAGTTTTACAATTACAATTTGTACAATAATACTTCCTCAATACAAGTTTGGAGTGCTCAACATATGATACATGATACAATACAATGATCACAAATCTCAAAAGAAGATGCAATGCAGTAGTCCTTAGATCGTGTGAAGTTGTCACAAAATGAGCAAGAGAAGCAAACCCAATGGAGAATGTAACATGTTCCACCCAACTATGTGAACCCAAAGGTTCAACCCCATGCTAGGAGGTAACAAAGGGCCCCACTAAAACTGATAGACAAGGACTAAGACATCACAAGGCTGACATAACTCACAAGATCAAGAAGAAGAACAACAACAAATAATAGTGATTATACTTCTAGAGGCACATAAATATACAAGGTAAATCAACAAGCAAGGGAACTCATGGTTGTCGTAGAGGAAGTGTCATCACATAGTCGGTCATAGGTTATCCAAGTAGATCTTCCTAGGCCCCGACCCCCATCCTGGGTTATTCTAGTAGCCTCTACCGATCTCCGGCCCCTCATGCCAACTTATGTGAAATAAGCTTACCCCTCATAGAGACGAGGTAGTTGATTTTCCATTCCAAGCCTTTTCGTCTCACCTCAAGCCTAAACAAACGCTTGAGCCTGAGCGAGGTATAAACTTATCATGTTAATGTTTTAGCTACCCAATCCTCTAGTTTGTTTTATGTTATCACTTGTTATCTAAACTTCCACATGGGTTATCCAGGTGCCCCTTTACGCACCAGCCCCCATTGGAAGCCACTTCCATATTGACAACTAGAAAACCAATTAAATTGAAAACAAAGCCAAAAACACAACTCAATACCCAAAGCAACTCACCTAGCAAGGCATTAACCTTCCTGCTCACAAGTTTCAAATCAATCACAAGGTGAACATAATGTGCATGGTAGTTGACCAACTTACACATACCAATGCATCACAACCAACCAAATGACTCCAAGGAATTTCCATTATGAAAACTAAAACTCCAACACCCACTTCACACAATGACGTAAACATTTAAACAATAGATCATAAACAATCATCCCAAAGGATACAAAGAATTCCATTAGACAAACACTTCTTCCTAGCCTTTGGAAGACTGACTGACCATCGTTGCACAATAACTCCCATTGAACAAATGACAAAATCATGATCATGAAAGGACTATTTACGAATAACTCTCACCATCAAGAGTGGAAACATCATCAAAATGATAATCAACGTCAAACATCTCAAGGTTAATAGAGAACTCCCAATTCTATTTGTCATTCCGCAATCGCTCACTTGTTTCACATATATAATCCAAAACAATAACATTTTGTATTAACCACAACACACTGTCTGCTCAATCGTTCACAATAACAAATGACATAGGACAAATATAAATTGACTAAAAGATAGTTATAAATAGACTCAACAATCATTAAGTAACAAAAGGAAATCTTCTACCTCTATATATTAAAACCTCTCGATTGGTCATAATCATTAATTTATAATCTTTTCCTCTAATCATATTGTAAACACCTATAATTATATATAAGTAGACATCTAATGCTAATGACATACTATTGACACAGTGATAGACTATAATGTAGCAATATAATTAGATACAAGCATAAATTGTACTTACATACATATATATAATTATGTGCATATGTTTATTTTATTTTTTACAAAAGGAAAATTTCATGATAAAAGACTATAACTTAGCAACTAAATTATGATATTTATAACATACCCCCCTCTACAAAATATATATATATATATATATATATATATATATATATATATATATATATATATATATATATATATATATATATATATATATATATATATATACTTCAAATCTCCAACCTATTACAACCACAATGAAATCCTAATCCTAAAATCTACATATCTTGTGAATTAAATACATGTTATACTTCAAAGAGTGCGGATAGGTTTTCATTCCATTAACACAAATAACAATTTGAATACCCAAGCACATAATACAAATACATAACTATCTATCAGTTTTAACAGCTTACACTGACGGT
>VDFB02039794.1:0-48232 GCA_007258455.2 Sequoia sempervirens | reverse complement strand
AGAAAATGTGATAAAATAGGCTTAGATTTGAATTAAAGGGGAAAATTAAGGCAAATTAAGCTCAATTAATTAAAGGAGCCCTAAGTAAGTGTAAAAGTGTAAAGAGGTACACTTTACAACACCAAAATAAGGCACAATTAAGTTCATTTTAATTAATAGGGCCCTAAACTTAATGTGAATACATAAAATACATATTACAAATCTAAATTAAGGCATAATTAAGTCCATTTTAATATTAATTTCAAACTAAGTGTGAAAATGTAAAAGGGATATATTTTTCTACACTACATTTAGCCCCCACTTTAGTGAGACAATGACCTTGCATAAAAATAACACTAAAGTAGACATTCAAAACATATGTATGTAGCAGTGACAAAGATACTCAATCATATAACATCAAAGACTAGAAAGAAAAGTAAAAATAAAAAAGGTGGATCAATCCTCGACTATCCAACATGATGTGGAACATGCCTTAGTTGTTTTTCTAAAAGGAAAGGGTGGATCAAGTCTTAACTGTCCAACACGATGTGGAACATGTCTCAACTATTTTTCCAAAAATGTTCACAAGTGGAACTCAATGTCCACTATGCAAACAACAATGCACGCTCACTCTAGGCTAATGGAAGATTAGGTTGTCCACTAGGTGAGCCCCCAAAAAGTGGCTTTATGGGAAATGCTTGCTAGGTCTATAGGCTCTCACTATACTAACCATACCAAAGCTATTCCCCTGATAACTCAAATAGGGCACCACAAAACAAAATAAAAACTTTGAGCTTCACAAGGTTAAAAAGTTGTATTATGCTAAACACTTATGAACAAAATATAAATAAAGGTTTGTTCAAAAGGATCTTGTAATTAATGTAAGGTATCCTCTTATGAAACATCATGCCTAATGTCTCCAAGAGAGGAAAATTCAAGGACAAAAGAATCAAAACCTTATGGCATGCAACACATAACATCACCACTAAGAGTAAGGTCGTATACCAAGAAATATCATGCTCTTAGAGGACATCAAACCCAATGACACCACCAAGAAAAAGAAGCATCAAGAGAAGAAATAAAATCACACAATGAAACATAAGGAATGTCAAAATTTTCAAAAATAATAATTCCAATGTATGCTCCCACTTTAAAGAAATTTCTCGCACCATTGTTGTGAGAAATTTACTTTAAAGTAGCAAATAATCAATGCTAAACAATAAAGAAGACATGAGAGCTTATTCAGAAATCCCTATGCCAAGTCACATGTTTCCAAATGAAGCTACATCATGAAAAAGAAAGGATTTTCCCCCAAAATGAAATCCCAAACACATAAGAGATCGATGGATTTGGGGTTAGTATATCTTTTCTACAATGTGATTATAGAGCTTGAAAACATCATCATTCCCTAAATACTCACAGGGAAAGAAGAATGACACATAGAGAACAAAAAAAAATTGTGTAACAATAATTTCTATTTGATAGAATTATAAAAAATTGATGGCGGAGCAGAGTGGGGAACCTGCGTCTCAGGGTGGCGAGGGAGAGGCTGATAAAATGGAGGATCATTTTAACTGTAAAAATATGCTCGTGAAGGAATCTTCTCAAAAAATATTGGTTGATGTCTCTGACTACGTGGAAAAAGATGTCAAATATCTTGAGCAGAGGTCAGTTATTGGTAGGTTTTTGGGCAAACGGTTTGCAAGAAAAGAGATTGGTGATTGGGTATTGCAAAATTGGAATTCAGATCCAATCTTAAACTTCCTTCCTAGAGGCTTTTTTGTGGCTGTTTTCAAAAGCGAACTCGAAAGAGATCATATTATGAACAATTTAATCTGGAAAAATGGGTCCTTCTATCTTTTCCTTCAGAAGTGGGAAAGAAATTTCAACCCACTGGACTACCGCCCAAGAATCGATCTGTTATGGTTATGCCTTTATAACCTGCCTTTCGAATATTGGTCGGAAGGTTGCATTTTGAAAATTGGCAACTCGTTGGGAAATATCCTCGAAATTGATTTGCATGAAGGAGAGTCTCTGATCTACGCCAGAATCTTACTTCTCTCAATAAAAGAAATTCTGAATTCAATAATTATTGAATATGGAACGAAATCTTGGGCACAGGATATTGAGATTGAGTTTCCCAAATTCTTTTGCACAAAATGTAGGCGTAGAAATCATAATGTAGATAAGTGAAAATGCTTCCCCCAATATATTAGAGTAGTTTGGCAGCATAAACAAAAGTTAGCATCTAATGATTCACAACAAATGGTTGGTTAGAGGGATTCCAGTGCAATGGCTCAACATAGCTTACAAGCCTTAGAGCATGTCAAAAATTGGCAGATTGTCCCTATTGAGCTGTTAGTGGATAGTGTTCATGAGGATAATATTTACAAGGAAGAAGGTGAAATTGGTTCCTCTAATGAGGACAACTCCTCTCCCTTAAAATTACTTGAATGGCACACAAATGCAGCCTCTAAAAACTCTGTATCTGGGAGGGAGGACAAAGAAGCCCTGATTTTAACTGACAAGAGAAGCATAAAGTAGACGGTAAAGAAGGCCTCTACCTCCAAGGTAGGAAGAAAATATCTAAAGCAAAAGCATGAGGAAGAAGCTCTGAAAGGTGATCAACCATCATTAAAGTCCTACATGACTCGGTCCAAGGGAGTAAAAGCCTCCCTTGGGGGGCGATGAGGCTTCTCACGTGGAATTTTTGGGGCATAAATGCCCCTAACAAAAGGTGACTGGTAAAATGCTAGTTGGTATGCCAATATCTAGATATTATTCTCATCCAGGAAACAAAACTTGCAGGTCATGAGCCTTAGTCTTTCATCAAATTCTGCAAAAACTGGGAAGGTTTGTTTGTTGAAGCAACTGGTGCTTCAGGTGGGCTTGGGGTTCTCTAGCGTCCAGACAGATTCAAGGTTTCTCTAAAGAACTCAAATTATCATTGGATGAAAGTGGAGGTAAGAAACTTACAATCTCAAATAGCATATGAAGTTCACAACATTTATGGTCCAATAAAAACTGAGGAAAAAGTACTTTTATGGAATCTCATCTCAAATAATTTGGGCAATTCAAAAGTAGTGGTAGGCGATGATTTTAATGCAATTATGGATCTAAAAGAAAAATTGGGTGGATCTAGAAAAATATTACAACCTCAAAAGGATTTTTTGAAGTTCATAGAAGGTAACAAACTCATTGATATCAAGACTTCAAATGGCATCTTTGCGTGGAATAATAGAAGGAAAGACTTCACTAACATTGCTAAAAGACTTAATAGATATCTAGTGTTTGAAGATTGGCTGCAGGGTAACTTGCTTCCAAAGGCAACCATCTAGCCAATTTCCATATCAGATCACTTTCCAATTATTCTCACGATCGATGAAGAATCAAAACCTCTCAAGATTGTTGGCTCAAAGATGTTTATTTTTCAAAAAAAATTACAAAGAATGAAGGACAAGCTTCGTGAATGGAATAAATCCACTTTCAAAAACATATTTTTGGAAAAGGTTCGAGTAGAAGAAGAATTGGCAGCGCTAGGGGATGTCATCCTCCATCATGGCATGCCAAATACATAATTTGAAAAGGAAAAGCTTTTAATGGTTGAGTATAGTGAGCTTCTTCACCGTGAAGAAATTTACTGGAGATCGAAGTCGAGGGACTCTTGGCTGGTTGAAGAAGATTTAAATACCAAGTTTTTTCATTACTCGACAAAAGTTAAAAGATGTTGGAATCGTATTCAGCAAATTGCAGATGGAACAGGTGGCTTGTTAACAAAAGATGAAGAAATTCAAAAGGCTGGAGTGGATTTTTTCTCCTCGCTTCTGGGTGGCATAAATGAAGCTGACCCTCTATATATAGATTTGGTGGAAGATATAGTGCCTTTAGTCACAAGAGAAGACAATGAAATGCTTTATGGAAGAATTAGCTTGGAGGAGGTGAAGATAGCGCTCTTTCAAATGTAGTCGGATAAAGCTCTTGGCTCGGATGGCTTCAATGCCTTATTCTACCAAGTGTGTTAAGAGTTCATGGGGTCAAAAATTCTTGGTGTGGTGGAGGAATCAAGGAAAACAAAGACAATCCTCAAGGACCTTAACAACACAAATATTGCTTTAATCCCCAAGTGGGTGAACAGTGACTCCTTTGCTAATTATAGGCCCATTGCCCTCTACAATACAATTTATAAGATCATTTCAAAGGTAATGGAAAATCACTTGAAGCATCTTCTCCCAAGGCTCATTTCGATTGAACAAAGTGGGTTTGTCCCCAGAAGGATCATTTTGGATGGTATAGTGGTTGCTCATGAAGTAGTCCACACCCTCAAATAGTCCAAATTCAAAGCCATGGTGGTCAAATTAGACATGAGTAAAGCATATGATAGGGTCCACTAGCGTTTTCTAATGGTAGTGCTTAAGAAATTTGGTTTCTGTGAAGATTGGTTAGGCTGGGTTTTCAATTGTATTTCTTCTCCAAGGTACTTGGTGCTAATAAATGACTCACCTTGTAGTTTCTTCTCTGGTGCAAAAGGCCTCTGGCAGGGAGATCTGATCTCCCCCTTCCTTTATATTTTAATGGCTAAAGCTCTTAGTCTCCAAATTCTGAAGTTGAAGGCACGGGGTAGCTAGCGTGGCATAAAAGTGGCCAATTCTTTGTCTGAGATAACTCATCAGCTCTTTGATAATGATACCATCCTCCATGGTGTTTCTATAGTTGCAAAAGCTCAAGCAATGAAGGTTGTTTTGCAGAAGTACTACTTCTAAGTAGACCAACAAGTTAATAATGAAAAATCCAACATTTACTTTTTTAACACTCCAAAAAGATTAGAACTTGAAATCTCAACAATTCTGGAGTTTAACATTGGGAAGTTGCCTTCAAAATACCTGGGTATTCCGTTGTTAGCAGGGAAACCTAAATTTTGTCACTGGGAAGGCATGTTAAACAAGTGTAGTTCTAGAATTGACAATTGGAAGGGGCATTGGTTGTCTCTGGCAGGACATCTCACAATGGTGAAATCTATGCTGGCGGCCATACCAATATATATGTTATCGTGTCTAGAAGCATCAAACAAAACATTAAGCCAACTTGAGGGGATTCAACGCAAATTGTTGTGGGATGGTTCACAAGAGAGAAAGCGCCTCCCACTGCTAGCTTGGGAGACTGTTACTAAATCAAGGGAATTAGGAGGCGCAGGTGTCAAGGATTTAAAGTTCCAAAACAAAGCATTGGGGGCTAAACTCGTTTGGAGAATATTTAAATGCCCAGATGCTCAGTGGAGCAAAATCATTCAAGCCAAATATCTTGATTCTCAAGAACCTAAAAGAATCCTCACAATAGCTAACCCCTAGAGGGGCTCAGCTATTTGGAATTTTATTCTAAACAGCAGGGAGGTGATTTGTGAACATTTGTCCTGGTGCATTGGGGATGGGTGGAAAGCCTCCTTTTGGGAGGACTCTTGGAATGCTTACCCGACCTTGTGCGATATTCCAAATTTGGTGGAGGCCATTTGTCTAGCTAAGCAGGCTTATGGCGAATCCTTGAGGAACAATATTAATGTTTGGCATTCAGAGGGGCACTGGAATTGGTCGTGGAAATCATTCAATTTTTTGCAACCTCACTTGAAAGAGGCACTGATGCAAGTGCTTTCAAACAGAAGATTGTTCATATTAGAGACTCTTGATTTAGTTCTTTGATGTGCTTCTAAGATAGGGGAATATTCGGTCAAAAGTGGGTACAAACTAATGAAACAGGAGTTGGAGGTGGCTTCTTGGTCTAAGCGGTTGTGTTGGGGGCGTAATGTGTTACCCAAAGCCATCGCATTTGCTTGGGTGGCTCTCCATGAGCGTATCCTTACTGGTGATCGGTTGTGCAAAGTTGGTGTGTTTGGTCCTCATTATTGTGTTCTGTGTAGACAAAGCTCTAAAGATGCACAACACCTCCTCCTCCAATGTGAAGTGGCTCAGTAGGTCTAGCAGTATTTTTGTGCTATGGTGGACTAGTTTGGTCCCCTTCCAAACAACCTTGGATCTCTTTTTGAATCTTGGCCAAATTTATATGGTGGTTCGGTAGTGGGGGGTCTTTGGAGCAAGACACCAGTAATGGTAGTCTAGCATTTGTGGAAAGAGAGAAATGTGTGGATATTCAAGGAGAAAGCTTCCCCTCTCATAGGAATCTTGTCCAAGATTGAATTCAGGATAAGTGAACATTTCAATGGTCATCTAAGAATAGGAAACTTCAAATATTTTTCGGCTTGGGACAATAGGATGTTAAAAAAGTGGAAGCTATTAAAAATTCCTATGGGCTCATTATGTGTGAAAAAGTCGTCAAGGCCCAAAGCCAAATGGGTCCTTCCATCGAAAGGTAGGCTGAAACTATGTTTTGATGGGGCCTCGCAAAGAAACTCGGGGCCCTTAGGGGCTGGCTTCATCGTGAGAAATGATCTTGGCCATGTGGTGGCAACGACCTCAATTAAGCTCCCTCATGGTTCAAACACGGAAGCGGAGTGCGCTGCTCTTTTGGAAGGCGTAAAGTTTTGTAACCAGAGACAATGGCATTCGATGGACATTGAGGGTGATTACCAGGTGGTCATAAGAGCAGTAGGTTCTAAGCAAGCACCAAGCTGGTGGCTTGAAATGTGGGTGGATGAAATAAATGTGGTTCTCAGCAGAGTGCGGGACTACAGGTTGGCACATATTTACAGGGAGGCAAACTCTGTTGCGGACTTTCTATCAAAATTTGGTGTAAATCAATCTCAGTAGTACATTGTTACGAAAGATTCACATAGGTGGTTGGACTTGGACAAGTTCATTCAAGCAGACCTTTCTCAGCCATGTAATGGTAGCTTGTAGATCCATGGGTTTTTGGTCAGGGTTCTTTGCTTTGTTTATTGTAGGGAACTTCTCTTTACTATTGCCGAGTTCTTTGTGTGTTGGAGTTTGGTTTCTAACTTCTTGGCTGTAGGTCTCAGTGTAGTTTTTTGTATCTTTTGGTTGCTATCTTTTGTTATTTAAGTTTGGTAATTTTGGTTCTTTTAATCAATAAAATGAGAGCCACCCTCTCTAGTGGCAATTTTCCAAAAAAAATAAAAAATAAAAAATTGTGTGTATGAATAATGTGAATAAGCAAAGAAAACTTATACAACACACCAATGAAACGTTATATCAATGAATTCAAATAACAATCAGACTTGAAACAAACAATTCCCCAATGGTGTCTCAATGTCCTCTATCTCCAAGGATTCTTTAAGTCATTTTTCTCTCAGATTGTTTGTGCACATAATTTTCCAAATGGCAACCTGAAGAATTAGAGATACTGGAAATGCAAGAGATGTTTCCTACATTACATGATTGATAAACTAGTTGTAAATGATATGCAAAGATAATGATGTTGCTAATGAAAATGATATGATGAAACTACTGTAATTAAGATGCTGCTAATGAAAATTTCATGAGTAAAATACTTGATGCTAAAATGTTAATACTAAAATGCTCACTAGAATGACAATGCTAATGAAAATTCTGCAAAGTGTAATTATGCTTAGCTCTCTCTCTTTTGTTGTAAATGAGGGCCTATTTATAGATTTTCCAAGGCATGAGCCTAGGTTCAGGAATCAATGGTATGGATCGATTTGGAGAATGGACGGTTGAAGATGAAGAGGTTAGAGAGAAAAGGGGAGTATGTTCCCTTCATAAGAACAAACTTCCAAGTGTGAAGAGGAATAAAATGGAAATGAAGGCCAAGTATCCCAAATTAGTTAGAATTTGTTGAGGATAAATGACAAATTAAATATTAGAAATATTTAATTTCTTGAGACACATGATGAGGTGGAAGGTGGGAAGAAGTTAGTAGAAATGTGCTTAAATTTCAATTTAAAATTTAAATCTAATGAGATGAAGTTAATATAATAAAACAAACTAATTAAATATGCTCATTTAATTAAGATATGAAGAAAATGAATTAGGATAGGAAGAATTAGAGAAAATGAACTATATAAATAAAATTTTCAATCTATTTATAAGTAGAAGAATTAAAGATTATTAATTAAATAACTTGTATTTAATTAATTCCTCCAAACCAAATTTAAGTGTATACATTTTTCCCCTCTTTGAAGTGATGTGTTTGTGACACATTGCTTCAAAGAACAATTTGCTAATAATGTCGATAAAAAATTTCAATATGCCCCAGGCACTAATTTTCGAATGATGATGTGTGTATGCCCCCTCAGGTGATAAATTGGGAATTTTTTTGAATTTTTATGATTTTATGAGGATTTTCAAATTTTTAGGATTTTGAGACGATTTATCTCACGATAAAGAATACTGACTTTGCCAATTGATTAATTGATTCCCTTTTGAAAATAAAATTAATCCCACTTAAATACCCTTCATTTACCCCTTTAAAATATAAAAAATTTGAAAAAGGAGTTCATTTCAATTCATTTGCAATTGAGTGATTGAGCTGTTTGAGCAATTTAGCAAGATGGTGATCCCATACCACACCCATCAATTCAAGTGAGTTCTACAACACAACCGCCCTGCCACGTATGGACCTCTGGTACGTACCTCAAAAACTTTCCTTTTGAAATTTGAATTTGTTTTTTTCATTCTTTTTCATGTTTTAAAATTTGTAATAGTACGTTTTACGCATTTAGGACCCAAAATAGTGCATAGGTTGAATGTTTTAGCATATATAAGTTTTTAGAACATTTATGTCACAAAATGGCACATATGTTCTCTGATTTAGCGCATTTAGGGTTTTAGTGTATTCATGCTCTATTTTAGCACATTGATGGAATTTAATAGTGCATTCATTGTTTCAGCTCATAGATGCATAGTTTTGGTGCATTGACACCAAAAATGATAAAATGTTGATTTTTCTCCTTGCTTTTGATGGTTGATGATCGTGTCAACCATTGTTTTGATGATGTTTGATAGGATAGATGATGATTGACCTCATGATAGGTGAGGGTCAATGATAGGATAGATGATGATTGACCTTATGATGGATGAGAGTCAATGATAGATGCTCTATGAGATTTGATCAAAATCTCATTAGAGGTGATTAGATTGATTGATAGGTTGATTGATAAAATGTTGATTGTGATATGTCATGATTATAGGACTTACAAATTCTTTAGTCTTAGGAGTGCTACCCAAGGACTTGGGATATGATTTCGTGTCTGGTGCAAATGGACTTGGATGTTATTGGGTGATGTGGTTTATCACTTTTGCTTGATATGCCCCAGAATAGGATAAACAGGGGATTATTGACTTCATAAGTTGAGAGGTGGCATAGCGACCACAACACATCCATCTAGCTACTGGTGAGATGACGGTTACCCCGGAGGATGTGTACTAGATATTAGGGATTCTCAGGGTTAGAGAGTTAGTCATATCTGATCATACAGAGCAGGGAGGTACCAAGGTGCTGCAGAGGATTTTTGATGATGATGGGATTAGTGGTTACGAGATCTCGTGGTAGGATATGGTTGATCCTTATGAGCCATTACCATATGTTCTAGCTGGATTTGTTGGAGTTTTCCTATGTCCTAACCATAGGTCAAAGGGACTGTTCGTTGGCTGGGGTAGGATAGTGGAGAGGATGATTACTTAAGGGATATAATATGCATGGGGTTCCTATATGTTAGAACATTTATATCATGATCTACATCAGGTGATGCATCTTGTACCACAAGTTTATCAATTGGAGTGACACTGCTTCATATTTGGGCTTGGGAGCATTTAGTTGTTACTCATCCTGTAGCAGAGATAGATTGTCTAGTTGGTAGGCCATATGTCTCTGGGTAGTCAGGTGGTATTGTCTAGCACAAGTTGGGAAAATTGGAGTATTGGCAGTGAGTGCTTGATGATTTGGAGACTATTACATGGTGATCATACTTAGATTGTGAGTAGTGGCCTGAGGATGATCTTGAGATTCCATATGTTTGCACTTCAAGATGTTTGATTGGATGAACCTAATTTTTTATTGAGATTCATGCTCATGAGGGTGCTTCATCAGTATGGTCAAGTTCATGGGATGCCCCAGGGAGTTGCATTATATGCTAAGAGACAATAGGATATTCCAAAGTGGAAACCCACCATATCCTATGATACAACTTGTGAGGAGTATTTCCGATTGTAGCTACAAGTATGTGATTACTATCTAGAGATTGTAGTTGGTGTGATGACAAATGAATATGTTGATTATTTATTCACACATGTCATACCAAGGATATCCTGTCCTGATGAGCCAGTATTGACATTTGATGATGATGAGAGAGGTCCACAACACACACTAAGATAGAGGAGGGATGGGGGAGATGGTGATGAGGAGGGAGATGACAGGGATGGAGGGGATGTAGGAGATGGAGGGGATGCAAGTGGAAGCCAAATATTGAATTTTAGAGCACCCCAGAGGAGGAGATCTATGGTCTCCTCAGGATAGCAGCAAGTAGGACCATCCCAAATTCAGATTTGCGTGCCTTCCCATCAACAATAGGCATAGATAAATGCCTTACAGTTATAGGTGGAGGACTTACATGGACAATTAGCATAAACATAGGAGAAGATTGCCTCTTTGAAAATAAAGAGAGATGCCATGAGATAGAGATGTGAGCATGTAGAGGCCCTAGCCGAGAGATTATAGAGAGTGTATGAGGGGACTGTTGTAGGGGATATTCTCAGAGAGGTGTGACATTCAACCCCAGAGATAGAGTATTACAAATCACTATATTATCAGGCGGTTCCTATAGAGCAGCATGCCCCTAGTTATGCACAATCTATCAGTGCTAGGTCAGGTCGGAGTCAGTCACAGACTACGAGCAGGGGTGTGACTAGGCCACCTCTCAAAGATCCATTAGGAAGAGATCCAAATATAGTTCCATCTGGTGGTGTAGTAGCAGGCACAACAAGGCCTACAACATCTGGGGGGAGCAACATGTAGCTTTTGTGCTCACATTTGATGTATTGAGACTTGATGTATTCACCTATTCAGTTGGGGACTTTATGATTTTTTCCATTTTGTTGATGTATCTCTCCATATTTTGTGATATTTTTGTACACTTGACATTGATTATTTTGAGATTATATGAGATGTAGTAGAGACTATTGATCTTTATGTTGTCTACATGCTTTTATGATGAATGCTTATGATGAATCCATATGATTTCCGCTTTATATGCTATGTGACGTTTATATGATTATGCCATGCTTGTGTATGGATGCAATAATGAAGTGATGATGCATGGATTATGATTCTATATAGCCTTATGGATGATACTTTATGATATATGAGGTGGATTTGATCATGTAGATAAGATGTGATGCACCTTTTTTTTTGTATTTTTCTAATGCAAATATATGATCTAAAGCATGGATGGATGACCGATGATAATACTTTCTAATGCATTTATGATATGATAATGATTATGCAACTACATGCGAATGATTTTTTTTTGTTTGTCAAATGTACTCAATTCTTTAATGAGAGATAAAATCATTTTGAAAATTTTCAGCTTTGGAAAACCTAAAATGCACACGCAAAACTAATATGAATGCAATCTATCTTAACCATGAAAATATAAATATGCAATGTTGTCATCTTGTTAGCCGATTTGTTCTGCTTGTTATCATCATTAAGCTTTTGATATGTTGAAAGTCAGTACAAACATCGATGGTATAATTAAACCATGTTGACCTGAGTACAACTTCCAATGTTTTTTGATATTACAAAGTAATACAAACATCTAGGTATAATTGAACCAAGATGACCTGAGTATTGCTCATGTAAAACAGACAAGCATTAATCATTTTCCTATGCAAATCCGCAATGTCATCAATGATACTTTGTAGATCACATCTTGTGAAAAATTTACATAGTAGTAATGATTAACTCACAGACAACAGACAAAGAAAAATATCATACTCCATCATAGCTTCTCTAGTCCATGACATCCTTGAGTTTCTCTAGAGAAATGATAACAAAAATCAAGATACAACAGTTGAAAATTTATGCTAAAGTGATTAAACCATGATTCAGAAGAACATCATCCAATTAGATTTGGTTTACTAGTCTTGTTGTTGATTTGGATGGTTGGTTTTCTAAAAGTGTGATTGATGTTCAATGTCGAGTTTTGTTGTGATTGTTATATTTTCTATGTTGTCTTACTATTGCTCGTCTATTGTCTTAAGCTCAAAGTAGATTTCCCCCAGTGAGTTCAGGATTTTTCCCCCAATGAGAAACCAACCATTTATTGCAAAAGCGTACAATGATCACCAAGCTAGGGTGAGACATGACCGCAATGCCTAGATATGTACATGAGGTTTTCTGATGGATAGGCATAATGATGGAAAAAAGCAGATGGCCGACACATGTTCCAATAGATGGAAAATCTAATTTATCACAAATAGCGCCTATTGCCAGGTTTTCACTACTTGTTTTTATTGCACTTTTTCTGATTTTATGATTTTTTTTATTTTTTTGCTTTTTTTCTTTTTTGGATTTTTCTGCTTTATACTTTTTTTGGATTTTTCTTCTTTTTTTCTTTTTTGGATTTTTTGCTTTTTTTCTTTTTTGGATTTTCTACATTTTTTCTTTTTTTGGATTTTTCAGCTTTTTAAACCATGCACTAGATGAGTTATGTATTAAAATTCTTGAGATGAATGTTGTTGATAGGTTGCTCAAATAAGTCCCCTTCAGGTGTAGATAACTAATATGCTCTAGAGCCACATACTAATATAATGACAAAAGGACCTAGCCAATTAGGTTCAAATTTTCCCTTATTTTCCTAATCTTGTTGATTACAAGGATTCTCTTTTACTACCAAGTCACCAACCTAAAATATTCTTGGTCTTACCTTGTGATTATAGCTCCTTGAAATTCTTTGTTGATAAGATTTTAGATGATCAACAACATGCTAACAACGTTCATCTAACAATTCCAACTCTTGTATTTTGGATACTTGATAGTCTTCCTCTGAAATGATTCATTTCAATGATACCCAGAGTGAAGGTAACTCAACCTCAATGGGTAAGATGGCTTCTAATCCATACACAAGGGCATATGGTGTGGCTCCTATAGGGGTGTGAATGCTAGTACGGTACGCCCACAAGGCAGGGTTTAGTTGAACATTCCAGTCATATCCAACATCGTTGATAGTTTTCTTCAAGATTTTCAAAATGGTCTTATTTGAGGCTTCTACTTGGCCATTCCCTTGAGGGTAATAGGGTGTGGAAAATCGGTGTTGGATATGGATTTTTTCACAAAGTTCTTGTACATCTTTATTTTTGAAGGGTCTACCATTATCAGTGATAATGGAGCGAGGGATGCCATACTGATAGACAATGTAGTTTAGGATGAAGGAGGCAATTTTTTTACCAATCATTGTGGTTAATGAGACAACTTCAATCCACTTTGTGAAATACTCAGTGGCTGTGATTATGAATTTATGTCCATTAGAGGAAGATGGATGAATCTAGCCCACAAGATCAAGTCCCCATTTATAGAAAGGCCAGGTCAATGTGAATGGTTGTATCTCCTACACTAATGCATGTATGAGATTTCCATGGACTTCACACTTCTTGCACTTCTTGACAAATTGAAAAGATTCTTTCTCCATGTTTGGCCAACAATATCCCAAGCATAGGAGTTTCTTAGCTAGAGTAAGACCACTTGAATGAGTACCAAAAATACCTTCATGTTCTCATAAGGCAGTTTCATATTTTTCATGTTCAAGACATCGAAGGAGAGTACCATCGATACATCGTCGATAAAGTGTATCGGCTATCAAGGGGTGTCAAGATGCTTGATGAATAAAGTTGCATTTTTGGTTCCAGGATAGATCAGGTGGAAGGGTATTGTTTCTCAGATAGGTATAAATCTTCCCATAGATTAAATAATCAACATCAACTAGATGGAACATGACTTGGGATTCAAGATTTTCATATGCGGGAGTAAAAAATTGTTCCACCATGAATTCATAACGACTTCATTTTTTTGGTATTTGTAGAAGAGAAGCAATGGTTTCCATGGCATTTGCAGCTTTGATGTGTACTCTTGGAATTTGTTCAAACTTGATCTCAACAAAGTATTTATTGAAGTCATCTATCATTCTCTTGTATGGCATCAGCTTGTCATCTTTTGTTTGATAGTCATCATTAACTTGATTGATGACTAATTGAGAATCTCCATAAACTTGTAATTCTGTGATTTTCCATTCCACTGCTACCTTGATACCAATGATTATTGCTTCATATTTATCCTTGCTATTTGTACAAGGGAACATCAACCTATAATATTTTGGGATAGTGTTTCCTTGAGGAGTAACAAATAGGATTCCAATAGTTGATCCATGTTGAGTGTAAGACCCATCAAAAGTATAATATCCAATGTTGTGTTATCATTGTGAAGACATCTGCATCTAGGAATTCAATGTGAATAGGATAGTCATATTGCAATGGTGCTTCAACTAACTAATCTACTATTACTTAGCCCTTGAATGCTCTTCTATCCACACATTGAATGTCAAATTCACTCAATATCATCAACCACTTTGCTAATCTTCCCGTTAAAGTGGCTTTGTTGAGTAGATATTTTAATGGATCTATCTTGGATATTAGTTTGATGGTATGTGTTAACATATAGTGTCGCAATTGTTGAGTAGGAAACACCACTTCCAAACAATATTTTTCAATGAATGTATAGTTAATTTTGTAGCCACTTAGTGCTCTGTTGATGGAGTAGATAACCCTTTCTTTTCTTGTAGATTCTTCTTGTGCTAGTAGAGCTCCCAAAGTTACCTCAATAGTTGCTATGTAAAGTAGAAGGGGTTTTCCCTCTATTGGGGGTACCAATATAGGTGGATTCATTAGATATTGTTTCAATTGATTAAAGGAAGATTCACATTTTTCATCCCATCTAAAATAAAAATTCTTGTGTAACAAATGAGTAAAAGGATGACTTTTTCCCACCAGTTGTGCGATGAATCTTCTAATGGATTGGAATCTTCCTTGTAGAGATCTTAGTTGGCTAATGTTCTTAGGAGGTGGAATTTCCATGATTTCTTAAACTTTTGTTGGATCTACTTCGATGCCTTTAGTTGAGACTATGTATCCTAAGATTTTTGTTGATGTTACTCTGAATACACACTTCTTTGGGTTTAATCGCACATTGTACTTTTCCAACTGATTAAAGATTTTATCCAAGATTTATAGATGTCCTTCCTTGGTGAATGATTTTTCTAGTAGGTCATCCACATAGTCCTCCATGAATGTGTGCATCATGGCATGAAAGATTATTGTCATTGCATGCTGATAGGTGGCTCCTGCATTCTTTAATCTAAAAGGCATGGCATTCCAACAAAATGTACCCCATGGTCATGTGAAAGTTATTTTGTCTTGATCCTCTAGTGCAATTTTGATATGATTATAGCCTTAAAAACCATCCATGAGTGATAGCATAGCATGTCCTGTTGTTAAATCCACAATGATGTCTATATTGGGCAAAGAAAAGTCATCCTTTGGAGAAGCCTTGTTAAGATCTCTAAAATCTATGCATATTTTTATGGTGTTGTCTGGTTTGGAGACTGGTACAATGTTTGAAATCCATTATACATAGTCAATTAGTTGGATGAACCCTACATCTAATAATTTTTTTAATTCTGCTTTCACTAGTAGGGCGATATGTGAATGCATTTTTCTCAATTTTTGCTTTACTAGCTTCACTCCAGGTGCTATGGATAAATGATTCATTATTAGATCCAAATATATTATTGGCATGTGAACATAAGACCAAGAAAAATAGATTTGTCTTTCTTCAAATAATTTGGTGAAATTTGGCTTTTCTTGCTCTGTCATTGATGTCGCTAGGTGTATGGTCTTTGTTGTTTCTACAATATTGATGTTTATGGATTGCATAGGATCAACCAATACTAAAGATATTTCATAATAATTCTTAGGAAGAGTGTCAAATCTCTCATCCTTCAGTGCCTCAGAGAGGTTTTCACCATTGGATAAGCTCTTTCTTTTTACTTTTTCATTATCTAATACTGCCATTACATGGCTTTCACCATTAGATCAATTTTTTGTATTCTTTATTTTGCAGCTAAGAGATTTGGCACTCCCCTTATTTGAAGCTTTGTTATGAAACTCATTGGTGGAACTTTTTTTTGGATTTTCAAAACAAAGGAAATTAACAATGGCATCATCATCTAGAAAGATAGGGATATCAAGAGGCTTGGTTTGTTCCCAGTCAAGGAGTTCGGGATGTATCAAAGGTAAGGAATCATTAGATTGGTCAAGATCAAAGGCAATGAGGGTCATGATGGAAACATTTTCAAGGTGTTTGGTAGCAATGTCAAGGTCTATAATGTTACTCTCCTCTGAATGATCTATCTCACTCAATGTTTGATCATCCTCACTAGAGTCATTGATATGTAGTGATCCAAATTCAATTGGTCTAGACCTTGAATTTTTTCCCTCCATACATATGGGTGCATACCTCTTTATCACATTGATTTCTTTGTCTTCATAATATTCTTCAAATAGTGAATCCCATTCATATTCATTTGAGTCTATTTCAGAACTAGCTTGTAGCTGGAGGATTCATTCACAAATCTTTTGAGTGGCTTCTTCGTTTGTCTCTTCTTTGTATCTTAATCCTATCTTTTCTTTTGCATTGATTGTGATAGGTTGAATTGGTTCCACAATACCCTCTTTTCATTTTCCAATAGGACCTTTTCTTTCATATCCCATATTTTCTAAGATTGTGAACCCTTTACCAAATTTCTTTGTTGGTATATTGGAAGTTGCTGCTTGGGATTCTTCTTCATCTTTGTAAAGCCACTTTAGAATGTCTTTGTCCTCATATTTATCAACTAGAGTACATGCTTTTACAAATGTGCCATCAAAGATCATGATGGGTTGTGAAGACTGTTGTCTAGATTTTGATGGTTGTCCATATGATTTTGGAGAAGGTAGTAGTTGTGAGAGACATAAGGACTACTCAAAAGAATACTCACCCTTGTCTTTATCTTTCAACTGAATCTTTTTCTCGAGCTATTTTCACAAAGAATTTAGTTGCCCTTCATTACTTGAGGGAATAGAATCATCAATGCCTTTATCTTTCAACTAAATCTTTTTCTCAAACTATTTTGACAAATAATTGAGTTGGATTTCATTACTTGAGGAAATAGAAGTGAGAGCTTCTATGTTGTGTGGTACAAAAACATCTTGGACTATCTTAAGAGTGTTGCAGTATTGAGGATTATTAGAATCTGTTGAAATTATGATCTCTTGTCCATTGTAAGGGAATTTCAAGCATTGATGGTATATGGATGGTACTGCTTACATTTCATGGATCCAAGGTCGACCCAAGAGTATGTTGTATGTCAAATCCTTTTCTAAAAGTTGGTAGATTATATCCTTTTGAACTAGTCCCACTTGAATTGACAATACTATCGGTCCTTGAGAGGATCTTTCTTCATCATCATAAGCTTTTATGGTGATCTTTCTTCTGGAATCTATGGAATTTTCTAAAAACCCAATGCACGGATAAGCTTTAAGGTGTAGATATTTAGACCAGCTCCTCCATCTATTCAAATGCATTTCACCTGATGTTTATGGATTAAAGCCTCAATATGGAGTGGAGCATTGTGTGGATGAGTGAAGGATGCATCATAATTGTCTTAGAATGACAAAAATGGGGTGTAGTTAAATGTCCCACCATGGCTTGGAATTGACAAAATTCCAAATTAGTTGGTGTTGTGGTATCCACTAAATCTTTTTCTAGAATATCCTTATGGGCTGGTGAAATTTTAAGTTCTAGTATGGATATTTGTGTTGTAATATTTTGCAATTGATCTACTATATTACATTGATTTGAAGGAGTAGCAGGTGTTTTAGATGTACTTCCTTTTAATACCAATTTGGAATACCCTCTTGTGGTCACATTTATTGGTAGGTTGTCTTGTTTATCATTGATTTTGATGATATTGATTTGATTACCAACTGAAAAAATGTGAAGGATGGTATTATCATAGATATAATTCGCAGTCTTCCCTTTGTTGTTTGTCAAAGAGTATTCTCCTTTCTTATAGTTGGGTAGAGGGTTTTTAAATGCTCCATGATCATCATTTTTTTGTGTCTTGTCGATATGTCACGTCTATATATCAAGTCTTGCACCAAATGTTTTAATTGCATACAATCATTTGTTTTATGACCTTTGTTTCTATGAAAATCACAGTAATATGCATCATTCCACCATGACGGTTTGACCCTTGGTTCAAAATCTCATGCATCTAGTAATGTTATGAGTTTGTGTACAAGAATTTCTTTTAACGTTGATTCAAGTGATCACCCCAAAGGTGTAAATTTTCTTTGATGTGGTGGTGGAGCTGGTTTAGATTCACTACTATTTTGATTTTTTTTGGGTGTAGTACCTAATAAATTGAAGACTGGTTTTATGTTATGTGTGTCAGCTACACCATCATTACCAACATTCTTATTTCTTCTCTATAATTTGGATTTTTCATTGCTATTATGATGGTTAGAAGAGTTAGCAGAGTTTGTTCCTTCATTGTAGATTTTCAATACTCCTCTTTTAACCAAGGCTTCCTCAATCTTAAGTCCATTTTCAATCATCTTTTCAAAGCTGGGTGGACATTGCAATTGGAGTCTATAACTCATCTCACTATTGAGATTATCAATGAAGATATCCATCTTTTCTTTCTTGGGTATAGGATAGGCATATCTAGTAAATAATCATCTCCATCTTTGTAAGAATGTAAGAAATGACTCACCATTTTTCTATTTTTTGTTACAAAGATCTTTCATGGTTATTTCATGTTGAATGTTGTATGAATATTGGGAGATAAATTTATTTACCAGCTCCTCAAATGATCTAATACCTGGTGGGAGTTTTGAAAACCATACCATGCATTGACCACCCAAAATTCTTGGAAATATTCTCATCAGATAAATTTCTTCATGTGCAAATTTTAGACTCATGGTGCGGAATTCTCTTACATGATCTTCAAGATCAGTTTTTCCATTGTATTTTTCATATTTTGGAAATTCACAATTTGGTGGAAAAGGTATCATGTTCATATTTCTATCAAATGGATAAGGACATATGTCTTACAACATATATCTCTTTGTTGTTCCCCTTTGCATGTTTAGGATTTGTTGTTGAATATTTTGCATTTGGTGAGTTAAAGCATTCATTGGGTCTATGATTCGTGAGTCAAGTTCTATTTTCTTGGTAGCTCCTTTCAATTGGTTGACATCAAAATCATTGGGTAGTTTTACACCTTAATTTTCCAGCATCAGAAAGTATTTCTCTCCATCCTTTTCTAGAATTTTTTCCATGAACTTGTGAAAGTTAGGGTCTTATTGAGCTTGTTGAATGTCCTCATTAGTTATCTCATCTGTTTCAAGTTGATGAAATCCGTGAAAAGGATTTTCTTCTCCTTCTGCCATGATGGTTTGGGTTTCTATTTCCTTTTCTCTAAGTTTTAGTTTTTGAGCTCTTTTTAAAGCAGGCATGGAAGTGATAGAGTTTTGCTATACTTTGATCTTTGTTTTTGGGAGTGCCAATGAAATACCTAAGTCAAATAGGATGATAGATCCTATTGATGAGACTAGGCTAAATCTGATGTACAACGTTTATTTCGTGATAAAGGATAATAGATCCTGATAGTGAAACTTAGCAAATGATTAGAGATGAGATTGGTGATTAGGCACTTTAAGTTGTTTGATCCAAGTTTAGTTAAAGAGATTGCACTTGCAAAAGCCAGTTTATCCAAGTTTAAACCAATGTTTTAATTAGGAATGATCTCTACTCTGAAAAGGGTCCCTAAATATGATTCTAGTTGTTAGACAAAAGTTCAATTTAGCTTTCTATTTGAGTATCAAGTGAATTCGCTAAAATAGGTTGTATATGTACTGAAAGATGGAGTAAATGAGCTAGAACAAACCCTATATGTGCTAGATTATCACTTAAATGTGCTAGAATAGAAACTTATGCACTGAAAGATGAGGTAAATGTGCTAGAATAGAAAGCTTATGTGCTAAAATATGTGGTGAGTGTGCTATAATAAACCCTATATATGCTATACTATGATCTCAATGTGTTGAAACAAGAATTTGATGTGCTAAACTAGAAATGTCACCATTTTAGAAGTTTGCTTGGTTTTCTTGCTTTTGAATCAGTGAATTGAATGTTTTTAATAGATGATCTTCTGAACAATGATTTCAAACATAGAAGAAAGTAGTAAAATAGTTGTTTCATCCTATGATCTAAACATAAAGTGTATGTTGTAGGATCTAGTTTGATCCCTTTTGATCTCCACTAGTATTGAACAATAGCAAACAAATTAGTCAGACTCTTCTAATGCCAAGGTTCATTAATAACATCACAACCCACAACTTAGAACTATGTCAGCTCACACAACCCTATCACTCCCTAGAGGGCACCCATGTTTTTTCCTTTTCTAGGTTTTAACCAAAGTCGATTCCTCCACTTTTGGCTAGAAATACTTGGTAGTTATATGGTGAGTATCTTGGGGGAAGATGCTTCCCTCCCCTTGCACTATGAATATTATAATGTTCAAAAACTAACTCAGCTTAGCTACTACACTTAATGTTCTTAGTAAGGGTTTCTATTTGGTGTGACAAATGACAAAATCCCTCAAGAGGCCTCCAAAACTTTAGAGAAAAGGATTTTACATATCTCAAGGATACTGTTGGAGGGATATCAATGCACACTACCATTGAATGTGACTTTTATCACGATTCACATTTGATTATAGTGGGTTGGAATGCTTGGATTTAGTTGTTCCCACTTAGGTCATTCCCTTAGGGTGAGTAATTTTCCCACTAAGGCAGGCCTACTAAAGGTGTTATTGCAATAAAATGAGAGAGTGTGTTTTGCATTTTGGTCACCTAGTAAAGGGGAGTGCATAGGCCTATCACTTTGCAAACACAACATACATGGTGTTCACTAACCTTGTAATTAAAATAGATGCCTAATTTAATCAAAGGAAAATAAATCCATCCCCTACAAACATTGCTAGTAGTCTCAGATATGTCTTTGACAGTGTATAGAGCACCTGCAAAACAAAAATATATAGACCAGTCCCCAAAAATTTTAAATTTCTACAAATAAAGGTGTATGCACTAAAATAGAGAGCATATGTGCTTAAATATTCAGTACATGCGCTATTAAACACATTCAATGTTCCATTCTATAAGAAAAGAAAAGGGAAGTCCAATCCTATAAACGCACTGAAAGAGGAGCTATATGCACTAGTCTAGGCTATGTATGTGCTATAATAGAGCTTGGATGCATTGAAAGTCACCACCTACACACTGAAATAGGTTGCAGATGCACTACATCGAAATTGACGAATGAACATGTTGATGAAAACTTGCCAGAAAATGTTAAAAAAAATGGGGCTAGGCCCCACAGTGGATGCCAATTTATGTGTGTATGAATAATGTGAAAAAGCAAATAAAACTTATACAACACAACAATGAAACATTATATCAAGGAATTCAAATAACAATCAAACTTGAAACAAAAATTCCCCAATGGCATCTCAATGTCCTCTATCTCCAAGGATTCTTTAAGTCATTTTTCTCTTAGATTATTTGTGCACATGAATTTCCAAATGACAACTTGAAGAATGAGAGATGATGAAAATGCAAGAGATGTTTCCTGCATTACATGATTGATACACTAGCTATAAATGATATGCAAAGATAATGATGCTACTATGATGTTGTTAATGAAAATGATATGATGAAACTACTGTAATTAAGATGTTGCTAATGAAAATTCCATGATTAAACTACCTGATGCTAAAATGCTAATACTAAAATGCTCACCAGAATGGCAATGCTAATGAAAATTCTGCAAAGTGTAATTATGCTCAGCTCTCTCTCTCTTTTGCTATAAATGAGGGCATATTTATAGATTTTCCAAGGCATGATCCTAGGTGGCAGGAATCAATGGTCTTGATTCGATCTTGAGAATGGATAGTTGAAGATGAAGAGGTTAGAGAAAAAAGGGGAATGTGTTCCCTTGATAAGAACAAACTGCCAAGTGTGAAGAGGAATAAAATGGAAATGAAGGCCAAGTGTCCCAAATTAGTTAGAATTTGTTGAGGATAAATGCCAAATTAAATATTAGAAATATTTAATTTATTGAGACACATGATGAGGTGGAAGGTGGGAAGAAGTTAGTAGAAATATGCTTAAATTCAAATTTAATGAGAGGAAGTTAATTAAATAAAACAAACTAATTAATTTTTTTCATTTAATTAAGATATGAAGAAAATGAATTAGGATAGGAAGATTAGAGAAAATGAACTATATAAATAAATTTTCCAATCTATTTATAAGTAGAGGAATTAAAGATTATTAATTAAATAACTTGTTTTTAATTAATTCCTCTAGACCAAATTTAAGTGTAAGGAAAGCTTAGGTGCGGAACAAACTCTCCTAACGTCAAAACCTTAGGGAAGAATGTAGAGGTGAATTTAAATTTCCAATTACAGTCCAACTAAGATACGCTTGAAAGAAATAACAAAATAAATAAATGAACATACACAATTGAACACCAGATTTACATGGGAAAACCCTTACAGGAGAAAAACCCACCACACCAAGAAAAACCTCTTTGTATTATAGTAAAAAAAATTACATACAGAGTACAAACTTCTCTTTTGATGTCAATTTATAGCAGCATAATTTCCTGATCAACTTTGTATAGAAATGCTCTCAGAAACATCCAACGAACTTACATAGATCAATCTGTATTCAATCGAACAACACTGTCACTCATCGAAATATCCACTGTCATCTGCCATTGCCCAAATATAGTCATTTTTCCTCACAGTCTATTCATCTCCCTCACAGGAATAGTCACAACAGTCCAACTGCTAGTGATTCACATTCAACTTCTTTGATTGGTCAAAAACAGACCATGTAGGATAGACATTTAGTCAAGGCATTCAAACTGTGTCACATGTCGGTGAGACACTAGGCCATGTCTCCCCAATGCCACAATGCCCGATCATAGAACCATCGGCATGACCACTGCTATTGGTGAGACATCATACTGAACACAAACCCATCCTAAGTAGATCTATCGGCAAGAGTCCCACTATCGCCAAGATTCTTATTGAGTTCAAATCTATTGCCTAGACTCACTCTATCGCTGAGAAATCACATCGATATCCACTACAGAACCATCAGCCAGACCATTGCTATCGTTAATACTACACACTAATGTTCAACTCATGTAGCTCTATCGGCAAGACCATCACTATCGGTGAGAGGTCATACCAATGTTCATACCCATCGGCGAGAGGAACACTATTGCCAAGAGGTCATATCGAATGCACCAGCCTGTTAGCAAGACCACATCCATCGACAAGAGTTCTTACCGAATGCAAACCCACCAGCCAAGAGTCTTCCCAATGATCACTAGGATCCAACCTATCACCAAGACTAGCGCTATCGGAATGAGTCACTTCGAAGTTCATACCGTCTCCCCAATGACATCTGTTGCCAATGTGTAAAACCTTGGCGAGACATACTCTATCAGAATGAGTCACTCTGAAGCTTCATAGTGATCGACATGTCTTGCCGATGACTCCTATTGGCAAGCCAAAACCAAAGTCTCAGTGACCCGAGCACTTCAAATGATTAGAATACAACTGCTAGTTGGTAAGACTTCCATAGGGTCTCACCGACTTTTCTCTTTCAGGAGTTTACATGCCAGTAAGATTGAGGCACATTTTCCAACAATCTCCCACTTGATGAAGATCTTACTAACACTTCCAGAGCACAACAAAACTACTAAAATTCATGGGAACTAAGGCCCATCGAACTGGAACACCACCTAAACTTGTATGTGATAATTGGCTTCGTCAATGTATCTGCAACATTTTCCAAAGTATCCACTTTTTCTAAAGAGACCTTTCCATCCTCCACCATGTCTCTACAAAATGATACTGCACATCAATATGTGCAGTCCTGGCATGGAAAGTAGGATTTTTTTCCAAACAAATAGCACTCTGACTATCACAGTAAATTGTAATTATCCCTACGTCAAACCCAATGTTAGAACACAAACATTTTAACCAGATTGCTTCTTTACAAGCGTGTGTTGCTGCCATGTATTCTGCCTCTGTAGTGAAAAAAGCAACTACAGCCTACCACTTATCCAACTAACTGCACCACCACTCATCATGAAAATATATCCAGTGGTGGATCTTCTGTTGTCAACATCCCCTGGCCAATCAAAATCCACATAGCCTCGAATGCTGAGAGTCCTTTGTAATTCAACCAAATTTTCATGGTAACACAAAGCATATTTTGAAGTGCTCTTCAAATATCTTAACACTCTTTTCACAACATCCCAATGTGTCCTTCAAGGATTTTCCATAAAATGACTAAGTACTCCCACTGCTTGGGAAATGTCTAGCCTTGTACAGACCATTGCATAAATTAAACTGCCAACTGCATTAGCATAAGGCACTCTGGTCATGTCCTCTATCTCAGTAGGAGATTTTGGACAGTCTTCAATGGATAGCTTCATTCCCTACAAAACTGGAACAACTAGCTGCTTGCAATCATTCATACAAAATCTCTCCAGAACAGTATTAATATACTTACTCTAACTGAGCCAAAGTTTTCTACTCTTCCTATCCTTGGTTATTTCCATTCCAAGAATATACCTGGCTACACCAAGATCTTTCATTTCAAACTTTGCAAACAACTGAGATTTTAGATCAAAAATCATTAACTTACTATTGCCTATGAACAACATATCATCAACATAGAGAGCAATATTAAGAACACAATCATTCTTAGCTTTGTAATACACATAATGATCAGATTTTGATATTACAAATCCCAATGAAAAAAAATGTCTCAAACTCTGGTACCACATTCCTAGGAGATTGTTTTAATCCATATAGAGATTTTTTCAACTTGCAAACCAATTTTTCTTTTACCTTTTTCCACTCAGGCTAGGACATATAAATTTCTTCTTCAAGGTCACATGAAGAAATGTTGTTCACATCCATTTGTTCAATCTCTAAGTCATACGCTACTGCAAGTGACAAAAGAAATCTGATAGACGCCAACTTAGCTACATGAGAAAAAATTTCTCCATAATCAATTCCCTCTACCTGGGAATAATCCTTTGCAAACCAACTTTCCTTATACTTTTCCACACCGCCATCCAGACCTATTTTCTTTTTAAATACCCATTTGCAGCCAACAACTTTTCTACTTCAGGTAAGGGCACCAAACTCCAAGTATCATTCTTTTCTAATGATGCCATTTCTTCAATCATGGCTTCCAACCAAGAGTTTGAATCAAACATTCTAAATGCCTCTTTCATAGTCCTAGGCTCATCAATGCTAGAAATTAAAGCATAGGCACAAGTAGAATCTATCAAGGAAAACCCATACCTATCAGGTTGCTTTCTTTCACGTGTTGACCTCCTCACAAGATGAGGCTGAGGTTGATCTTCTTCTTCAGAACTTTCAAAACTACTTGAGCTCTCCTTAGTTTTAGGTATATTTTGAATTTTCAATTCCTCTTTATCTAGTGTCGGAGGAATTTCAACTACATCCTTTTTTATCTTCTGATTTTGTCTCTGATTGTAGATCCAAAGTAGAAGGCTTCAGTTCAAGAAAAATAACACTTCTGCTATATAGAACCTTCTCTGTATAAGGATTCCAAAGCTTGTATCCTTTTATGCCAGCACTATAACAAATAAAATTCATTCAATGCCTTGTTTTCCAATTTAGATATTTTTTCATGACACATATGCATATGCCTCATAGCCAAAGACATGAATGTGTCTCAGAGAGGGCTTCTTTCCAGACCATGCTTCCAAAGGTGTTTTCTCAACAAGAGAGAAATTTAGGAGAACGGTTTATTAAGTAACATGTTGTTGCAACTGCCTCAGCCCAAAACTTCTCCAAGCCAGCACTACTTAGCATACTTCGTGCTCTTTCCATCGCCCTGTTGAACCTTTTGCAACTCCATTTTTTGCGGAGTGTAGGGTGTAGTTTTATGGCTTTTAATTCCATGATATTTACAGTACCTTTCAAACTCATCAGAACAAAACTCACCATTATTTTCAGTCCTTAAACATTTTATTTTTCTTCTAGTTTGATTTTCCACAAGGTTTTTAAATTCCTTAAAATGATTGAACACTTCTGATTTACTTTTCAAAAAATAAACAAATGCTCTTCTTGAATAATCATCAATGAACGATACATAATATCTTGATTTAGATAAAAAGGAACATTTACTAGACCAAAAACATTAGAATGTATGTAATCAAGTAAATCAGAAGATTTGTGAGGACTGGAGTAAAATGAAACACGGTGTTGTTTACCATATATACAATGTTCACAAAACTCGAATTTGAGGTTACAATCATCAAGCCCCTCAACTAGGTTTTTATTCTTCAAGATTTTTAAACCTTTTTCACCAATGTGTCCTAGCCTATGATGCTAGAGCATAGTCTTTTCTACGTTGGAAGTTTAACTTCCATAGAGTTTGCACTATCGGGAACTTTTTCCTCTTTTTCTCCATGAGTAGCTTTTGGTGACTTTACAAAGACACTATTGCATTGCACAACATGTGCATCTAGCTTATACAAGGTACCAATACGAACAACCCTAGCTAGCACCATTGAGCCTCTAGTCATCTTGCAGCCATTTCTAGAGAACGTGACTTGCACTCCAATATCATTCAGCTTACTAACAAAAGTAATTTTGAGCCAGACCTGGTATATGCATTACATCATTGATTCCCTTCACTCTTCCATCGGAATTGAATTTGACTCTTCCACGGCCAACTATTTCCAAAGATGAATCGCTTTCCAAATACACCCTTCCACCATTGTATTTTTCATACTTAGTGAACCAATCTCTATGAGATGTCATGTGGAAAGATGCTCCAGAATCAATAGCCAGACATCATCTGATGCCTGTGTAGCCAAGGCTGCAATGAAGGCTTCTGCATCACTCTGAGAAGAATCATTGTTAGAAGAATACTTCTTCTTCTTTTTCTCCTCTTTGCAATCCTTTCAGACATGAGTAGGTTGCTCACAATTCTAGTACTTCACCTTGGACTTCTTTCCAGGAGACTTTGATCTCCCTTCTGATTTTGATTTGGACTTCTTGTCCTTCTTCTTTCCTTTTTCTTTTGATTTTTCTCTAACAGTGAGAGCCTCCTTCGCCATCTCAGAATATTTTCTTCTCATCTCTTCTGATAAAGAAGAAGCAACAACAACTTCCATCTTAAAATTGGATGTCATACTCCCTATAGCCATCACCAAGTGATCCCAAGAATCTGGCAAAGAACATAACAACAACATACAATGATCTTCTTCATCAATCTTCACACCCATAGATGCCAACTGAGCAATTAGCATGTTGAAAGCATTCAAGTGATCAGCAACAAACGCTCCTTCCTGCATTTTAAAAGAGTACAACTTCTTCCTCAAGAACAACTTATTCACCAAGGACTTGCCCTGATAAATAGGTCCCAGTCTTTTCCACAAAGAAGATGCAGTCTTTTCTTCATGAACATTCAGAATAACAGAGTCTACTAAACAAAGCCTTATCAGCCCCTTTGATTTTCTATCTGCAAGGTCTCAATCCTCTTGCTTCATGCCTGTAGGCTTCATTCCAGACACATCAAGCCAAAGATCATGATCAACCAACAAATCTTCCATTTTAAGTTTCCACAACTCAAAATTGCTGCCATTGAATTTCTTAATTTCAATCTTTCCTAACGTGCTTTCCATCTAAATTTGTAATTTGAATTACCAAACTTCTACAAGACGCCCACTGAATAGAATTGACTCAAAAAAACCCAACGTACCCACAAGGATAACACAATTGGCCAGGCTCTGATACCACTTGTAAGGAAAGCTTAGGTGTAGAACAAACTCTCCTAACGTCAAAACCTTAGGGAAGAATATAGAGGTGACTTTAAATTTTCAATTACAGTCCAATTAAGATACACTTGAAAGGAATAACAGAACAAATAAATGAACATACACAATTGAACACCAGATTTACATGGGAAAACCCTTATAGGAGAAAAACCCACCACACTAAGAAAAACCTCTTTGTATTATAGTAAACAAAATTACATGTAGAGTGCAAACTTCTCTTCTGATATCAATTTACAACAGCATAATTTCCTGATCAACTTTGTACATAAATTCTCTCAAAAATATCCAACAAACTTACACAAATCAATCTGTATTCAATCGAACAACACTGTCACTCATCGAACTATCCACCGTCATCTGCCATTTCCCAAACATAGTCATTTTTCCTCATAGTCTATTCATCTCCCTCACAAGAACAGTCGCAACAGTCCAACTGCTAGCGGTTCACATTTAGCTTCTCTGATTGGTCAAAAATAGACCACATAGGACAAAAATTCGGTCAAGGCATTCAAACTATGTCACATGTCAGTGAGACACTAGGCCGTGTCTCCCCAATGCCACAATGCCCGATCACAAAACCATCGGCATGACCACCACTATCGGTGAGACATCATACCGAACACAAACCCATCTTGAGTAGATATATCGACAAGAGTTCCACTATCACCAAGAGTCTTATCGAGTTCAAACCTGTCACCCAAACTCACTCTATCACTGAGACATTACATCGATATCCACTACAGAACCATCGGCTAGACCATCACTATCGTTAAGACTTCACACCGATGTTCAACTCATGTAGCTCTATCAGCAAGACCATCACTATTGGCGAGAGGTCATACCGATGTTCATACCCATCGGTGAGAGGAATGCTATCGCCAAGAGGTCATATCCAATGTACCAGCCTGTCAGCGAGACCACATCCATCGGTAAGAGTTCTTATTGAATGCAAACCTGCCAGCCAAGAGTCTTCCTGACGATCACCAGGAGCCAATCTATCACCGAGACTAGCGCTATCAGAATGAGTCACTCTAAATTTCATATCGTCTCCCTGATGACATCCATTGCCAATGTGTAAAACCTCGGTGAGACATGCTCTGTCGGAATGAGTCACTCTAAAGCTTCATAGTAATCGACATATCTTGTCGATGACTCCCATTGGCAAGACATAACCAAAGTCTCAGTGACCTGAGCACTTCAAATGATTAGAATACAACTACTAGTCAGTAAGACTTCTAGAGAGTCTCACCAACTTTTCTCTTTCAGGAGTTTACATGCTAGTAATATTGAGGCACGTTTTCCAACATTAAGTGTATACATAAATAAAAATATTTTGGGTCAACATGGAAGAGACCTAAATGTCTTGATGCCTTGCGTCATCCCCAAAAGGAAAACACAAGACAAAAAAAAAGATAAATGTTTACGACATATAAAGGAATGCACATGAAAGATACATCAACCGACACTGTACAGGGGATCACATTATGCACATGCAATCACACAAATAACATGAAAAAGAAAAAAAAGAAAAATACTAGTAAGGTACATGCAAGCCAACCTATAGCAAGCTGTTTGCATCCCAATATTGATCAATATATGTGGAAGGTGGATAACTAGCTGAAGGGACAACATCAAGTGCCAAACTAGGACAAGCACCAAGTTCAACACTCTTATTAGGAGGATCATCATTTAAGTTCATAGAAGAGGAAACCAATGAATTCAACTCATTATGCACTTGTTCATCAATATTTGCAATATCATCATCAGCATCCAAGTTAATCACAATAGGAGGTCTAATGATAATATCCATAGAAGTCTGTTTATGTTGCAGCAAGTTCAGAGAGGCATCATGCATTGCTTGAGACAAGTTTGTATTTTTATTTTCTATGTTGTTCTTTTCTTCTTTTTCTTTTAACAAATGAGAAATAGAATAATTTCTATGCCTACTCTCTCTATCATTTTGATTTCTTTTCATTCAATTTTCAAGTTGTGTTTGTGTAGGAGCAGGTTTGTCAACCATAGGTTTATTTTCTTCCTTTAAGGGAGGAACGAAAGGAACCATAGGATGTTGTTCAACCGCTTTCTATTTAGCTTTGTAAACTTGTTTGACTTTAGGAGGCACAATGGGATTTGTTTGATTATCTCACGGTCTCTTATATGAAATAGGCAGAGGATTTGTCATAGGCTAGTCTTGGTTACTTGGAAGAGATTTTATTTCAATCATGCTTTCATCAAGGATATGAGGATCAATCATGGGTTGAGGCATATTGGTAAGGGATAATTTTTCTATGTGCTTTTCTTTAAACTTTTGGTAGGACTTGAAAAATAAGTTTTCACAAGATGACAACTTTTATAGCAGTGACAAGTTCTCCAATTTTCTCTTGAAGAGATCTTCAAGATTTCCTCCACCTAAATTTGAAAAAAAAAATCAAGAGGGAAAAATGTTTCTTTTTTGGTGGATGGGGGTTTTCCTTTTCAAATATCGTTTTGGTAATCAAACTTTGAAATAAAGTGAAATACATGAAATGAATGATGAATGAATAGCTCAATGTCACAACTCACCAAAGCCTTGAATAAACCTTGGAATGTAAATCTGCAACTTGAATGAAATGGATTCATTGGATGTGAATCTTGAACCTTGAATATTTCTTGAAATAATGCTTTGAATGCTTGAATGGATCATGAAACCTACATCATCATATTAGATGCAATAACATGCATCATGCAAGAAGAATTTGATGTGACAATTGGATCTTGATTGCTGCAATAAATTTTCAATAAATCTGCTCTTGAAAGGCTTGAATTGCTCTTGAAGTTGCTAGGACACTCTCTTGAAAATTCTTAGATTTCTTAGATAAAACTTAGTGAAATAACCTTATATTTATAGATATACATCCTTAATTTCCAAAAAATCAAATATCACAAGCCGACATCTGAATATAGATTTTAAAATATCAAAATACCACCAAAAACATAATTTAAATTTAGGTCCTAGATCTAAGGGAGGATCCATTTTCCTATGGGCGAATGGGTCTTAGGTCCCTAAACTAGGATGCACATTTCTCAATGAGAATTGTTATGTTAAGACATTAATGAATGTCGGGTTTCCTCATTGTAAAATGTGATGAAATAGGCTTGGATTTGAATTAAAGTGGTGAGTTAAGGAAAATTAAGCTCAATTAATTAAAGGAGCCCTAAATATGTGTGAAAGTTTAAAGAGGTACACTTTACAACACAAAAAATAAGGCACAATTAAGTTCATTTTAATTAATAGGGCCCTAAAATTAATGTGAATATGTAAAATACATATTACTACACTAAATTAAGTCATAATTAAGTCCATTTTAATATTAATTTCAAAATAAGTGTGAAAATGTAAAACAAATACATGTTATACAATACAAAAAGAACAAGAAATGTGGATATTATAGATAAGAAGACCATGATGCATTTCATTGTAAAAAATCACATCAGCATTATGCACAAAAAGATAAGAAACAAGATCCAAGTTACACAAAAGGGACCAAAATTTTCTACAAAACACCCAAGGAACTGGAGGAAGGAACTAAGAAATGTCAAATGATAGGCAGAGAGGAGAATGTAATAGAAAAAGATAGAAATAAGAGTGAATACTAGGAAAAAACCAAATCTAGGAAAAAGGGAAATATTGCAGTAATAACTAGGAAAGGGATAGATATCAAAAGAATGAATGTAGAAACTTCAGTGGAAGAAAAAAGCTCTAGGGAAGAGCCAGAATTCCACCACACAAAAGAATAACATGAACATATAGTAAACCAAACCAAATAGATACTAGAACAAGAGAAAAGTAGAGAAAGAGTGGAAAATAGCTATTTCACAAAATCAGAAGTGAAGGTCCTAAAAAATGTTACAAGATTAGCTAGACAATAGGATATGCTCACCAAACTAAGACAACTAGGAAAATATTGGAATAAGAAAAACATACCACAAATCAAAACCATTGGAAAGCATTAGAAAATGAGGCCAATCATGATTGAACTCCAGATCCAGTAGAAAAAGATCCCCAAAATAATGGTCGACCTAGGATTGTATGTCAATCTAATTTCAAAAGGAATATGGGAATACTTGGGAAGATCAACATTGGAACCTATACCTTCCAATATCAGCTTGGTAGACAGTACCGAAATGAAAATGATGGGTACCTGAAAAAATGTAGAAGTTAATATGAAATGAGTGAAACAATCTATAGATTTTGAGGTGGTTACTAAGAAGGAAACATTCAATTCGTTCAATGCATTACTAGGGCTCAAATGGTTTGTAGATTCCAAGGGAATTATTTATGCCTGAAAAGAGGAAATATCATTTGTAGATGACAAAAGGGTAGTTTATATTCCCCTATGGAAAAACCTCGAGGATCCTACACAAAAGAAGTAAATGCTAAAAAATATGAAGATAATGACCAAATATAAACACTATAACCATACCAATGAATGAAATTCTAGAAAAACCAAAATCAAAAAGATAACTAGGAATATAAGATACTAAATGTAGCATGGATAGGAAAGTAGTATGAGAAGCATGGTTACAAGACAATCAAGAATTATATTCTTGGAAGCTCTTTATCTCTCAAAGAATATTCATGATAAAGAAAACACCGCTAGAATAAAGCGGTGTAGCACAAGACATGTGCGGGTCCACAAGTGAAGAAGAAGAAAACTATGGAGAGAACTCCCATAGGATTTGTCATATTTCCCAAAGGATATTTTAGGAGAAATTTCTCAAATAATCTAGAGTAGGTGAACTAGTACCATATATAGCCCAAATTTAGGAAATCTTCTCAAAGGAAGAAGATAGGCTAGCTAGATTACCACATACTCTTATCTACCCTACAACATGTTAGTATAATACCCATAAATGAAACATAAAGAAGTCTTATACATTTAAAACCCTGATAAAGGTTAGATTCCTACTGGAAGTGGGGGACTATAAGGACATACCACCATATGAAGGAAAAGTCCCACTGAAGAAGCATCTAGAGATATATAGATATTATTGAGAACCATGAATATGATGACTAGCTATACATTCAGTTATTATACTTGACATTATGCTCGATAGCAAGAACATGGAATATTGAATAGGAAAGAAGGGTATAAACCAAAACTTCGATATAATTAACTAGTGATTTCATATAGACCTTTTCATTTTCTATTAAAGAACTTCAAATATAGACTATACTCGAAAGAATAAAAGGGATTATATTTAGCCCACTTGAAGATGAAATACAAGCACCAAAATACCATTCCACACCATTAGAGAAAATATATAAATTCAAGGGATGGGAAAAATAGGAAATGTCTAGATTAGGAAAACATTGTTGGGAAATACAGGGTGATGAAGAAGAATAACTAATGGATATAGAAATCAACCAGGGGAAGAGGGAGATAGAAGAAACTACCAGTCCAAAGTAGAAATACTACAATGAACCAATAGATATAAATGAAACAAACATTAGAGAAGAAGGTGACCAAAAATTAGCATGCATAGGAGACTATTGGGGAGAACAGGTAGTCGCATGAACCATTGAAATACTAACAAAATTCCAAAACCTATTTCCTTGGAAATTCACTTAAATAAAAGGGATCAAAGGAGAAGCAGATGTTATGAAAATTTAACTTAATGAAGGGACCAAACCGATCCAGAAGAGACCATACTAATTGAATCCTAATATGAAGGAGAAAATAAGAACCAAAATTGACAAGATGCTAGCAGCCAAAATAAATATGTTAGTGGAATATGTAGGGTGGATAATCCCAATGGTGGATAAAAATAAGAAAAACAAAGAGATAAGGGTATGCATCAACTTCTGAGAACTCAAAAAATCATGCATACATGACTTGTTCCCCATACTCTTTATAGAAGAAATATTACAATCAGTTGTCGGGAGGGGGGTCTAATCATTTATAGATGGATTCTCTAGATAACACTACGTAAGAATCAAGGAAGAAGATAAACCCAAATCTACACTTTCTAGTAAATGGGGATCATATATGTACAAAGTCATGCCATTTGAACAAAAGAACACTCTAGAAATGTTCAACTAGATAATGATCAACACTTTCAAAGATTTCATTCAATATTTTATTGGGTCTATTTAGATGATTGGATAGTCTATGGACTAGTAAAGGACTATTTCTAGGTCCTCTAGATGATGCTCAATCGGTGTAGAAGTATGCAAATCTCATTAACCCTAAAGAAGTGCTCTTTTGCAGTTTCCTATGGGACTCTTATTTCCCACATAATATGCAAATAAGGACTCATGGTAGATCTGATAAAAGTGGATTTGATCTTGAATATACCACCACCAAAAAATGTTTTGGAAGTCAAAAAATTTCTAGGATATACAGGATACCATCGAAAGTTCATTAAAGGATACATAAGAATTTCAACACCATTAGAAGACCTCCTAAGGAAGAAAACATGGTAAATCATTGAATGTAATGAAGATTCCTAGAAGGTTTTTGATACTTTGAAATAGAATATAGCAGAGGAACACATCCTATTTTTTTAAGATTGGAATAATCCTTTTCATGTCCATGTAGATGCCTCTAGAATAGAAATTGGAGTTATGCTCACTCAACCTAAATGGAATAAGGATCATCTGATAGAATTTTCTAGTAGGAAATTATCTACTGTAGAAAAAAATTACACCACCACAAAAAGGGAAGTGTTAGCAATGGTATATGATTTACAAAAATACTGGCACTACCTACTATACACTCCCTTCAATTTCTTCACAGATCATGAACCCCTGAAGTTCCTATTAAAAAAGTCAGTAACTCATCGCTAGATATCTAGCTCCTACTATTTCAAGAGTTCATCTTCAAAATAATGGTGAAACCTAGGAAGAGCAACCAAGGGTTGGTCTACCTATCCCAATTGGAAACCCGTGAGGAACTAGATGTATACGAGGAAGAGTTTCTTGGAAAAAAATTGTTTGGAATCACAATAGTACTAGAAGAATTAGAGGATATCACCATCTTGCTATCAACCAAGAAAATTTCCCAAAGACCTAACACTATAGGATAGACAATCAATGGTATGGAGAGAAAAACCTTATACATTAGAAGAGAGAGAGTTACACCACAAGGGAAAAGATGACATTCTCTATAGAGTAGTCTACAAAAATGAAAGCAAATCCATCCTATAAGAAGCTCATAGTAGGATTGTTGAAGGTCACAACTCCAAAGAATCTATCACAAGAAGGGTAAAACTAGCAGGTCTATGGTGGCCAAAATTACATAAATATGCCATGGAATATGTAAGAGGATGTGACATCTATCAAAGAATAGGAAGACCTACTACTAGAGATGAGATGCCCCTTAGAACGATACTAGCTTAAAACCCATTTGAAAAATGAGTGATTTATTTTATAAGGCCAATCAACCCACCAGCAAGGCATTCAAAGGCTTGATTTATCATCACTAGTATAGAGTACTTAACAAAATGGGTAGAGGTAAAATTGATTAGAGACTACACCACCAAAACTACCACTAAGTTTCTATACAATAATATCATTACTTGATATGGATGCCCATTAAGCATAGTTAGTGACCAAGGAAAACATTTCATAAACAACATGATATGAGAATTATTGAAAAAATTAATAATAATGTATAATAAAAGCTCACCCCACCACCCACAAGCTAATAGATCTAGTGAGGCCCTGGACAAGATAATTATAAAAAAATTATGTGAAGGAAACCAAACGAATTGGGATATTAAGATATCATTAGTATTATGGGCATACCAAACCTCCTATAAATAGAAAAGAAATTTTACACCATTCTATTTGGTTTACATCCTTGAAACAACAATACCCATGAACTTTATCATTCAAAACATATGGACTACCCTAACCTTATGGCTCGAAGAAGATGAATCCCTAAAGATGTAGGTAGAAGAATTAGAAAAATTAGATGAATACTAACAATTTTCCATGTACAACCAATAGTTAGAACGTTAAAGGAAAAAAGAATGGGATGAATAAAATTTCCACCTAAAGACAATCCAAACAAGGGATCTTGTGTGATTATATGATAGAAAATTCAAGAAACATGGGCAGCTAAAAGTTATATGGTTAGGCTCGCTCTACATTCATCACATCAATGAATCTGGGTCCATTAAACTTTGTCGACTCGATGACACAATTGTGGTATGGAAAATGGTGCATGATTGAAGCATTATCAACTACCACTAGAATGAAACACATTATTTTCACCAAAATCCATTGTACCATAGCATAACTAACAAGCATGATTAACCCACCTTAATACCACTGACATCCATCAAATCACCCAAAAGTGACCCGCAAAAGTCACAAATAGGTAGAGCATTAAGATCTCATCTACCACTCACTACAACTCACACCTCACTAACTTCCATCTTATAAAAAGCCTAAAGTGTTTCCCAATTTTCACATATTATTAGTATGAGAATAGAGCATTCATGGAGCAAAAGCTAGAAAACTCTATAGAAAAGTCTGAGGGAAAATGGAAATTCCACAATGGGAACTTCCTTTAATGGGAATTCCCATAGTTTTCCACATAATGGAGAAGCCTAGACCAGTGTTCAAAAGACTCCCTGATGAAGGGACTTCCCTTATCGGCTCAACCTCACAACAATAACATAGAAAGAACAACCAAAATGCAAGAAGAAAGCAAAGATATTTTATTATTCTGGAATGGGAAAATGAATTACAACATTACAAAATTAAATGGGATTCGATTACAAAATCATCGGTCTAACATACAGATCGGCCTTCGGCTCTTCTCATGATCTCTTGACCAACATGCTATTTTTTCACCCTCTATCTCTCAATCTATATATGTCAGCTCCCCCCTTTTTCACCAGCTCAATTTATCTTATAAGAATTCTCTTCCCTTATGTTGTCATAGTATTGCCATGTCATCCAATGAACATCAAGATCTTCAAGTAGTTACCACACTATCAATCACTTAATTTCTATTCTTTCATGTTGTCTTCCATCCATCAACTTCATGTTTGAAATTTTTTAGCCAATGATCGTGTTGATTCACAACAACAATGTGCAATCAGCAAATAATATCATGCCACATTTCACCACCTTACCTATCTATATATTGCTATCAACCTCCTCATGTCTTCATCCACCTTCCTACCATCGCAGTGTCAAGGGGACTTGAAATCCTCTCAACCTGATATGACAAGGTATCATTGATAAAACTCCTTTTAGTATCTCGAACAAAATCCTCAAGACCTCTTGTTGAAGCCTTTTTTGTTACACTGCTGGTTGTAGATGCACCAGAATATCAACCTATCAATGCCCAATACAACCACCAGATTTATGTAAGATCCACAAGAGGTAGCTAAGCCATGCCACAAACCCACGCACCATGCTGGACAAGGAAGACCAAGGGACACACCATCTTGCAACAATCCCCCCAGCGCAAGTGATGGGTTTGAACCTGTGACCTCAGCTTTGATACCAATTGTTACATTGGTGGTTGTCGTTGCACCAAAAGATCAGCCTGTCAATGCCTGATACAACTACCAGATTTATGTAAGATCCATAGGAGGTAGTTAAGCCATGTCACAAACCTAAGCATCATGCTAGACAAGGAAGACCAAGGGACACACCATCTTGCAACATGTTTGTCTCCCCAATCAAAGGGATTTGCAATCCTGTCATCCCAAAATCCCACCATCACCATGATATACCTTATTGCTCCATTTGAGGGACTCTGACATGACTCATTCCAATAACCCAGAGTCTCCTTGAAGTAGCTCATTAGAATTTTAACAGTTTCTCAAGATCTCAAAGGGACATCAAATATTGTCCTACTGATATGAGAACCTCCCTTCAATATGAACTCTTTGTGACCTTTTACCATTGATGCTTCTGCCATAGGTATGTTGATGAGACATGAAATATGGTGTAATGCCCTATCATAATAACCTAGGGAATGTTGCAATTGTGTATAAAGGTGAAATAATTTTTTTTTAAATGTAATAATATTAAGTTAATTAGTTGCATACATTCATTAAGTTACACGATGTTACACTACTTGAGTTTCCATAGACGACTTTAGTATTTCGCATTGCACATATTTAATTAATCATAAACTTAAAATAAACATCACATAACATTGAATTCCATTCAAGATAACATAAAGTACAAACATGTTTCTTACATTGCATTTGATAAGATATTACAATACTCATCCATCTGATGAGGTAGTTCAATAATAATTACATTTTACAATGTTCACCTCATAACAATTGAGGGATGTTTTACAATACAAGTTTTACAATAATGCAATAAAGAAAGTACATCTGTTTCCAAGTACGAGCTCTCCATCCATGAAGCTCTCATTGCCATGATCATAATCTGGGGACCCAACGGAGTAAGGTGCACATTCCACCCAACCATGTGGTACCCGTAGGTCCACCCCCCGTGCTAGGAGATAGTAATATGGTTACCTAGACATAATCTTCTAACCATAGACACAAGTACACAACTAATTGATGGTTACATTGCTTCTAGATTTAGACAGTTGAATGTACTACATACACAATGTTAACTGTTATTTTAGGTGGAGTGTCATCACAATATTGCAAAGGTTACCCTGGAGTTTCTTCCTAGGTTCCGGCCCCCAACCTTGGGTTACCCTGGTAACCTCTTACAAAACCCGGCCCCGTTGCAAATCATTGTGGAATCAAATGTCTTTTGAAGAAACAAGACATCGATTTGCCATTCCAAGCCTTCTCATCTTATACTCAAGACTGAACTAGCTCAAGAGTCAATAAGTGAGGCATAAACATCTTGTTAAGAATTTTAAATCTAACTACTGTGTTCTTTAGTTATCATTGACTAACTTACTAACTCTTTGTAAGTTACCCTAACACCACTTTCTGTGTCGGCCCTTACATAGAGCCACTCCCCTAAACATAACATAGAAATCTAGGTTTTCTTGACTAAGGTAAACAAGGTGCACAAATTTCAATCACATAATAACAAATGACACTCAACGGTCAATTAAACTTTTATCTATAACCAGGTAACAATACACCATATTCCAACATGTGCACAACCTAAGTCAACATCAAGAAACACATAAAAATAATAACATTACCCTTTCTATACAATTCGTTCTAGAAGACTTATACATCTAAGACTTTCCCAATTTTCCCAAATAAAACATGACTAAAAGTAAATTTGAAAAATAAATGTCTATATTAGGATATACTAAATCCAATCAATCAGAATATGATGTACAATATTAATCAACTAGAGTTTAATTTATTTTCCATTCAATACCAAAAATGAAATCTATACTTTGCTCAATAACATATCCACACGTTAAAACGTGAACTTTATAAACTCAAGACTATCTAAACAATTTAAAATGTAAATATTCTATCATAATAAATTAATTATGAAAATATCACATTATACATCAAATTCTAATTTATACTCTTTACAAATTTAAAATAATGAATTAATCATTTAATATTCATATTCAAATAAGTATTTTAATTAAAATATAAATAACACATATATAATACATTATAATAATATATATTATATATAATATATAATAAATATACGATATATATATATAATATATATATTATAATAAATTATATATAATAATTATTATTTAATTCTAATTTAATTCTAAACGAATTTTTTAAACAAAAATTAAATTTTAAAACTTTAAAAACCTAAGGCCCGCGGCCAAGCTGTGGCCTCCCTTTTGGGGAGGACGCAGCCCGCACTAGGGTTGCACCCAACAGGCATGGTGGCTACTGTGCGCAGCGATGGTGGCTGTGCCACCAAAACAAAGAATGGGGAGGGTTTTGGCCGTCCCCCAATACACTATTTTTTTTATTATTATTTTGCAGAAAAAAAATCCAAGATTTTAATTCTACGGAAACATACTTCCGCCATTCGGATTTCAATCCGAATTTTAATAAAATTCGCCTGTACGGCGTTACCAATTTTTTTAACATAAATTTCACAACAACATATATATATATATATATATATATATATATATATATATATATATATATATATATATATATATATATATAAAATATATCAAATAGACTTTCATATACAGGGATAATTTGCTAAAAAGTTTTTCTATAGGAATCATGAGAAGAAAGAAAATAAAACAAATAAATTATGTACAATTTATTTTCAATATTCTAGTTTCATCTAGAGGTATTTTTTTTTAAACTTCCAAAACCTCAAATTTTCTTCAAATCTAACAAATGATTTAACATAAAAATTCTTCCATTTTTTTTTAATTTCCTCTGTAGTTTTCTACTGTTAAAACAAATCTTTGTTTTGCTCTTTGATTTCTGTATAAATTCCTTGTTTTCACAATTTAATAAACAGAGAGGAAATCAAATTTCACAAATTATTTTTCTAAATTTCCTGAGAAGAATTTACGGAAATCACAAAACAAATATTTTCTCAAACATTCTTTTTTTTTTAAGAGGAAACAAACTAAAACAAGAAAAATACCTGTAACTTGAATACTATTGGTAGAAGAAAGCTTCTGATGCCTGTAACACACAATCCACCAAAGCTTCTCCAAAGAAAACCCCAAATCAAAGGAAAGCTATAACCAACACCAAGAATTTCCCACCAAAGGGATCTTCCACAAGTATACAATATTGCCAAAATAACATAAACATAAAGTTTTTCAAAAGCTCAGATATTTTTCCCATGAAGAAATTGAATTGCCTCTGTGTTTTTCCCAGATCCAAAATAACCTCCGGAAAATTCCTCAACAAAAATCAATAAATGCACTGGCACACTTGTTGAGAAGTACAAAATATCTTCTCAACAACTTCTCGGCAATCTTGCCTTTCAAGATTTGCATGAATTAATTAATTTATTTAAAATTAACAATTTTAAATTACAAATATATTTAATAATAAAATATGCCATTTCCAAATAAATATTTAATTTTAATAAAATCTATGCACACACAATTTATAACAATTTTAATTAAATTAATTAATTAATTTAATTAAATAAATTTAATCTTAATGATCAAATCATTTAACCAAACAAACTAATTAATTAATTAAATAAAAGTAAATCTTATTTTTCCAACAATTAAAAATTAATTAAAATAACAATATATTAAAGAATATTAGACTATCATTAAAATTGACAAAATTACCTTTCAAGCAAATAATCCAAATAGAAACATATAGGACAATCTATGACTCTGAACTAAACAGACAATGTACTATGACCGGGTTATAGACTAGGCTAGGATGAACCATACTACTACCTCCCAATCAACATTTCTGGTTGAGTCTTGACACGCTCAAGACCTGAGTAACAGGTGGAGTCGGTGTCATGTACCTGCAATCCTGCAACCAAGCAATAACATGCAATACGTCACATCAGACTAACAAATTAAATAACAGTTAGTCCATCATAAACATATACATAGCAATAATCATCTGAAAGTAAACATCTACACTATATCAAAGCATGTCTGAAATCAGTAATCACCATACAATGTATCATCCATATCAAAATAAATCCACTTGTTGCTGAAAATCGTGATCAAAATATCCAAGCGAGTACCAAGTCTAGGTATAAAAACATGCAACATAAACATAAGCATAAATGGAGGGGTACTACATCCCCCCAGGATGGCTTGCTCTGAAAGCCACGCAAACAGATAGGGATAAAATTCCCTCATCGTGTGCATCCTCCCAAGTAGTAGAAGCCTCATGGCTAGGATCCCATTGGACCCTCACCTGATCAACGTCTCGACCCCTAGAGAGCCTCTGGTGCTGTAGAATGGCCATGGGCTCCAAAGCCACCTGCCCGTCCTCTACCTGTAATGCATTCCAATCAAGTACATGTGAAATGTTAGGATGAAATGGTCTAAGAAATGATACATGAAAACATCATGAATGCGTGATAAACTGGGTGGTAAAGTGAGTCGATATGCCACAGGACCAATTCTCTCAAGATCTCAAATGGCCCAAATGGCTAGCGAAATGAGGTACAAGCTTAGAGCCTTTTCCATAGCAGTTGGACTCTTTTCGGCAGTGCGCGCATCGAAAAACACTCTATCACCAACAACAAATTGTTTGTCTATCCTATGCGCTCGGCATACTTCTTTTGCCTATCGTGCTACTATCAAATGTTCTCTATCACGGTCAACCTGCTGCTCCGTAATGCCGAAGCATCTCAGGTCCAAGTAACACTCTATCCTCTAGTCGATCCCAACTTAGTGGAGTTTGACAAGGATGAACCTATAATGCCTGAAATGGTGGCATACCTATGGAACTCTGATATCCATTATTGTAAGCGAATTCTACTAAATACAAATAATCCTCCCAACATGATTGTTGGTCCATTACGTACATTCTAAGCATATCCTCTAATATTTGATTAACTCTCTCTGTTTTTCCATCGGTTTGAGGATGATACGCTGAACTAAAGTTTAACTGTGTACCTAGAGCATGTTGTAATGAAGTCCATAGAGCTGAAGTAAATACAGGATCTCTATTAGAAATAATCCTACGAGGAATCCCATGCAATCTAACAATGTCCTCCATGAATATCCTAGCTACGGATGAAGCATTAGATGATGATCGTACTGGTGAAAAATGAGCTACTTTAGTCAATCGGCCAACCATTACCATAATGGCATCATGTGAACGTGATGATGTAGGTAATCCTACAATAAAGTCAATGGATATAATATCCCATTTCCATTCAGGAATGAGATGTGGCTGTAATAATCCAGCGGGATGTTGATGCTCAACTTTGACTCGTTGGCATTCAAGACATCTCGATACATAGTCAGCAATATCACGTTTCATACCAGGCCATAAATACAATTGCCGAAGATCAACATGCATTTTCTTAATACACGGATGAGCGTCACGGGCTTTCGATGAGCCGGTCAAAATTAACATCACGAAGACCCTCAAAATGTGGTACATAAATATGACCTAAATCATAATATACCATCCGGTTCTAGGACATACCCTACAAATCAACCTTCTAAAGGTCTACCCGGATTCAATTTTTGACCTCACTTCTTGATACAATCTATCATTGGAAGTGCTACTATGTTGACCTCTCAAATCTACTTCAAGAGTAGTATGAGAGATCTCATGTAAGCGACAACTAAGAGTGTCGACCACTCGTTCTCTTTTCCTTGAACTATCTCACTTCAAAATCATACTCACACAACAACTCCATCCCTTTGTCTTTTGTCTAGCATTCCAAGTTAGGTTTAGCGTGAGAAAATGTATATTGTAGACTTCACGATTGATGGAGTATGAAGTTCAAAATGATGACCTAACAAGAAATGTCTCCACCTAACTAATGCATGCACTACTGCAGCTAGTTCTAAATCATTAGTGGGATAGTTTAATTCATGATCTTTGAGTTTGCAAGACTCATAAGCAATCACATGCCCATCTTGCATCAAAACTGCTCCCAAACCCTCTAAGGATGCATCAGTGCAAACTTCAAAATCCTTAGTAGGATCAGGAACAATCAATATAGGTGCATTAGTCAACTTTTCTTTAAGTGTCTGAAAAGCCAACTGACACTGCTCTGTCCAAACAAACTTCTTCCCTTTTCTCTGAAGAGAAGTAATAGGATGACCAATTCTAGAAAATCCCTCAACAAACCACCTATAATAACCAGCTAGACCCATGAAACTATGAACTTCACCTACATTAGTAGGCACGGGCCAATCTACAATAGCTTGAATCTTTGAAGGATCCATAGCAATACCTTTCCCAGAAATCACATGTCCAAGATATTTAATCTCAGTTTGAAAGAAGTCACACTTCTTCTGGTTCGCATACAATTGATTTTCCTTAAACATTGCAATACCTTACCTGTCTCAAGTGTTCTTCATGTTCCTTCATGTTTCTCGAATGAATCAATATATCATCCAAGAAATACGGGGACAAAGCGATCAAGGTATTAAGTCTGAAATACACCATTATTCATTAAACTCATAAATACTAATGGTGCATTTGTTAACCCAAACGGTACTACTGTCAATTTGTAGTGCCCATAACGAGTACGAAAAGCAATTTTATGAATATTTGCTTCAGCTATACGCAATTGATGGTAGCTAGATTTCAAATCAGTTTTAGAACACGTGGCTCCCTTAGTCAAAGATCATCGATTCTAGGCAAAGGATAATGATTCTTAATCATAACCTTGTTCAATTGACGATAGTCAATGCACAATCTAAGTGACCCATCCTTCTTCTTTACGAAGATGACAGGTGCTCCCCAAGGGGAAACACTAGGATGAATAAAACCATTTTCTAATAGTTCCTCTAACTGAATACGAAGTTCCTCTAACTCCTGAGTTGTCATTCTATATGGAGCTCTAGAAATAGGCTCCGCTCCTGGAACTAGGTCAACTCTAAAATCAATATCCCTCTTCGGAGGCATTCCAGGTATATCATTAGGAAACACATCTGTGAATTCCCTAAGAATAGGATGATCATCAAGAGATACCTCTCGACTCTACGCTTCTTCCGTGGTAGCTGTTTGTTTAAGCTTGAGTTGACATCCCTGACGAAGACATCTCTTTAATTGCATAGCAGATATCATCCGCAAAGAGATAGGTCTTTGAACACCTATAATTTCCACTTTCACACCTAGATCATTAATGCAACCAACTTTCTTAAGTCGACAGTCAATTACAGCATGATGAGATGCTAACCAATCCATACCTAAAACTATGTCATACGATCCTAAAGGTGTAACATATAAATCTACTAAAGTAGTTAACGTACCAATTTTAAGTTCACAATTATGTACTAAGTTCTCTACCACTACTTTCACCCCTGAGGAAAATTCAACCTACCACTTACCACCTTGTTTTACTACCACAAGACCACATCAATCAATGATGGTCGGTGAAATAAAGGAGTCGGTAGCTCTGGAATCAAAAAGAATGGAAACACCAACACCATGTAACTTACCTGAAGTCTCGACTACTGTGTTCTGGTGATCGGCTTGGTGATCATTAACCATAGCATATATTATATGTGATCATCCTGCATCACCCACTGTAGGCTCTGAAACTGTAGGTCAAGACCCAAAACCAGTAGAACTTCTCATCGGACACTGCCTAGCTATGTGCCCCTGCTGTCCACATGAGTAACAACCTGTTCCTCTACCGAATCCTCTGCCACCTGAAGGTGCATTGGATTGCTGGAAACTACCTCTACTGACAGTAATCTGAGCACTCTGCGTAGGCTGGTCCTGCCTATTGCGCTTGTTGCACCACCAGTTGCGACCCTTTCCTGTTTGAGGACTATTACCTTGTTGTGGTTGTGGATTATTATTCTTTTGAGGTGTATGTTGTTGTTGTTGCTGCCCACTCTTTGTGGGTGTCTGTTGGTTCCTAGAGGAACCTCCTATCTGTGCCTGTCCACCCCGTGGAATAAAACCTACTGCAGGAGCACTACCAATTTGTACTCCTATGTGACCACCTAACGCCATAACAAGGTTCTCCTCCACTATGCGAGCCTTCTCCACTGCAACTTCCATAGTCTTTGGCTCAAAGACTCTGACACCACCACTAATGCGGGCGTTTAAACCCCTGATGAAGTGTTGTACTAGCATAGGCTCATCATCACCAATACCAGCATACTGCTTGAGTTCATAGAATCTAGGTTCATATTGCTCAACAGAAAGAGCCAACTGACGTAGATCATGGAACTCGTCAGCCCGTCACTGCTTCTAGTGTTCCGATAGGAACCGTGCTCTAAACCTCTCTAGGAACATCTCCCAAGATACTGACCCAATGTCTAAGTGGAGCTTCTGCTCCTCTAGGTGCCACCAAGTAGAGGCAAATCCTCTCAGATGCATGATAGTGCATCTCGCACGGGTATTGCTACCATAAGGGTGCATGGTGAAGCATCTACCCAAATCCAGTAGCTAGGTCTCTACCTCTAAGCCACCTCCTGCACCATCGAAGGTAGGAGGGTGTGCCCTCAGTAAATCCCTCATATGTCCTGTAGTAATAGCTTCTTGATGCACTGTATCATCTACTCTCCTAGGAGATCTATCTCTCTCTGACAACCTCCTGCTCAACATCCTGTCTAGGTCCAAGTTGAGCTAGGACCTCCTCTAATAAAGGGTGTATCTGTGAACCCTCTACTCTTGACTGTTCAGGATTCTGTCCCTCATTCCTCTGATCCAACGGCTCTGCCTGATCACTGTGATGAGGGCTTAGAGGGGGAGTAACCTGAGGGATTGGCCCTCGGCCTCCACCTCGACCTCTATGATGACCTCTTCCACCTCGCCTAGGCATGTTCCTACACATAACAATAACGAGTCTTAGATACTAATCAACTAAGGCTAACAGATAGCGACACTACGTACTAGGTCAACCTAATGGGCTCACGATTACCCAGAGCGTCCAGTGTTTGTAACCTTGGTTCTGATACCAATCTGTAATGCCCCATCATAATAACCTAAGGAATGTTGCAATTGTGTATAATGTTGAAATAATTTTTTTTTTAAATGTAATAATATTAAGTTAATTAGTTGCATACATTCATTAAGTTACACGACATTACACTACTTTAGTTTCCATAGATGACTTTAGTATTTCGCATTGCACATATTTAATTAATCATAAACTTAAAATAAACATCACATAACATTGAATTCCATTCAAGATAACATAAAGTACAAACATCTTTCTTACATTGCATTTGATAAGATATTACAATACTCATCCATCTGATGAGGTAGTTCAATAATAATTACATTTTACAATGTTCACCTCATAACAATTGAGGGATGTTTTACAATACAAGTTTTACAATAATGCAATAAAGAAAGTACATATGTTTCCAAGCATGAGCTCTCCATCCATGAAGCTCTCGTTGCCATGATCATAAACTGGGGACCCAACGGAGTAAGGTGCACGTTCCACCCAACCATGTGGTACTCGTAGGTCCACCCCCCATGCTAGGAGATAGTAATATGGTTACCTAGACATAATCTTCTAACCATAGACACAAGTACACAACTAACTGATGGTTACATTGCTTCCAGATTTAGACAATTGAATGTACTACATACACAAGGTTAACTATTATTTTAGGTGGAGTGTCATCACAATATTGCAAAGGTTACCCTGGAGTTTCTTCCTAGGTTCCGACCCCCAACCTTGGGTTACCCTGGTAACCTCTTACGAAACCTGGCCCCATTGCAAATCATTGCTGAATCGAATGTCTTTTGAAGAAACAAGATGTCGATTTTCCATTCCAGGCCCTCTCATCTTATACTCAAGACTGAACTAGCTCAAGAGTCAATAAGTGAGGCATAAACATCTTGTTAAGAATTTTAAATCTAACTACTGTGTTCTTTAGTTATCATCGACTTACTAACTCTTTGTAAGTTACCCTAACACCACTTTATGTGTTGGCCCTTACATAGAGCCACTCCCCTAAACATAACATAGAAATCTAGGTTTTCTTGACTAAGGTAAACAAGGTGCACAAATTTCAATCACATAATAACAAATGACACTCAATGGTCAATTAAACTTTTATCTATAACCAGGTAACAATACACCATATTCCAACATGTGCACAACCCAAGTCAACATCAAGAAACACATAAAAATAATAACATTACCCTTTCTATACAATTCGTTCTAGAAGACTTATACATCTAAGACTTTCCCAATTTTCCCAAATAGAACATGACTAAAAGCAAATTTGAAAAATAAACGTCTATATTATGATATACTAAATCCAATCAATCAGAATATGATGTACAATATTAATCAACTAGAGTTTAATTTATTTTCCATTCAATACCAAAAATGAAATATATACTTTGCTCAATAACATATCCACACGTTAAAATGTGAACTTTATAAACTCAAGACTATCTGAACAATTTAAATGTAAATATTCTATCATAATAAATTAATTATGAAAATATCACATTATACATCAAATTCTAATTTATACTCTTTACAAATTTAAAATAATGAATTAATCATTTAATATTCATATTCAAATAAATATTTTAATTAAAATATAAATAGCACATATATATATAATACATTATAATAATATATAATAAATATACTATATATATATATATTATAATAAATTATATATAATAATTATTATTTAATTCTAATTTTATTCCAAACAAATTTTTTAAACAAAAATTAAATTTTAAA
>VDFB02039793.1:0-21169 GCA_007258455.2 Sequoia sempervirens | reverse complement strand
GAAAGTTGGATTGGCAGTTATGTGGTTTGTGCGATGCAATATTGCATGAGTGACTTTATTAAATATTGCACTGAATTTACTAATTTATTGGTACAATAATTTTTCTTATTTATTAACTTATTATATATGAAATGAAATTATTCTAATTTTTTTCTTCAAATACATGTCAAATTACTAAAAGAAAAATTCTTCATTATTGTCAGAACCACCATTCACAGACATGCTCTCTTTATTAGGAAAGTTGGATTGATAGTTATGTGGCTTGTGGGTTGTAATATTGATGCGGTTCTCAGAAGACCTTGGCACCCATTACTTTCTAGATAAGGAGAGCTCCAATTTGTTTGGTAATCAAAGTATTTTTTTTTCTAAGAAGTAGAATCTTATATCTTGTTGTTGTACCTTTGGAATAGGTTCAATATGAGAATGCCCTTGTATTAATTATTGATATGTAACTCAACATGTTTTTGGATCATCTTTTTTATCAATTTGATGTGAGAGTGTTTCTTTCCTTTTGTATTTTGTGGATTGGTGCATTTTCTATGTGGGTTATTGTACCGGATTCAATAGCATATTGAATCCCTTAATATGGATCTGATAAAATTGATTTGTTCTTGAAACTTGACATCAAAGTGATAATAAATAAAAAATCTTTACCATTTTAGAGAAATGAATTATTTCTTTTTGGGATAGATCATTTATATTTCTATGTAATTTATTTCTTTTGGGAGAAGTTAAAGGTGAATACCAACAAGGAAGAGTTTGGCTGCAGTAAAAGTGATTTGTAATAATAGTAAAGAAAAAATTGATTCTCTTTATTTCATTGTGTTTATGCTTCTCTCAGGTTTATGCACAAATAGTAGTCTAGTTTGTGAGTTTGTGAGAGCTTGTATATGCCCAGATAGAAGTCCAGTTTTTGAGTTAGTGTTTGAAGTGCAAATGAAATGCTTGTGTTGCAGGTGTAGAAGCAAAGGTTCTTGAGTTTCAAATCCAAATGAAACTTTCAAAAAAATAAATTCTTTATGAATTCTTCAACTCTTTAATAAATTTTGTAAAAGTCACTGCGACAAGTTGCTAATGAGGCATATTATTTTTGTAACCAAGTTGCTAGTGAGGTACAATATTTCTATAACCATTGATTTGCTAGTGAGGCTTAATGAAGCAAATTTTAATCAATCATATTTGTTGAAACATTTTAATCTTCATTTCATGGTGCATCTTTCAACATTTGAATATCTACGATACTTGAAGTTTATGCATAAATTTTGAGGATTACTCAATTTAGGGTATGTGCAAGATCATGATGGGATGCAAGGTGTGTAGGGTATGTGGTCGGCGTGACTTTCTTTTACCCAAAATTATTTAAATGAAAGGGTTTTGTAAGCATTCTAGCTTCCACCAATATAAATTATGCTTTATTTTGAATTTACTAAATAATTAATTATCTATGTATCTCTATTTGAATTACGTACTACAGTGTATCTAATTGATGGGATGATTTGAAAACATCTATAGCTTTCTTAAACGGGTATTACATTTTTGAATTTGAACGTAAATGTATCTCTATGCTTCATGACACTATAGGATTGTAAAAAAGAAAAATTGAATTCTTATGAATTTTGACCAAGTTAAGCTTTATCGACATGAGATTTTATATATTTTTAAAAGCACAAAAAAAATCATACCTAATTATTTACATGGAAAAAGATTAAAAAAATATGCATCAATCGTGACATGGAGTCCTCCTTCTATCCTAAATCTTATAAGAAAATATTATCATTCTTTTATTTGTGGTTGAAGGGGTATAGATAGACACCTAATCTTGTTTTTTCCTTTGAAATTCTATAATTCATTGAAATTTCAAGTTTTCACCTAAATAGATTTTCTTTTCTTTTAAATAAAACTATTAGTTGGGAAATCATATCTAATTTCTAGTAGATTATATTATTACATATATTTGAAAGAATATAGGATAACTTATTCAAATTTTTACGCTGTTAACGAACTCTAATTTTGAATTTTACAATTTAAGAGCCTAATTTTTCCAAGTGGTGATCTTGAATATACTTTAAATTTTATTTGTAACTTGAGTCACTGATTCACCCAAATAAATAACTAAACCATGACTAAATAAATGACTACCATGACTAAATAAATGACTACCATGACTAAATAAATGGATACCATGACTAAAATAAATAACTACCATGACTAAATAAATGACTACAATGACTAAAAAATGACTACCATGACTAAAATAAATGGCTCGCATGATTACAATGACTAAATAAATGATTACAATGACTAAATGAATGACTACCATAAATAAATAATTGATTACCATGATTAAATAAATGACTACGATGACTAAATAAATGATTAAATTAATGACTAAATATACTACCAAATTGATCAATCAAAATAACTAATAAATGACTAAAAATATTTTATTCATAAATTTGGTCATGTTATAAATGATTGGAAATAAACTAATAATTGTCATGTGACCAAACTATTGATCACATGACCAATTTTTAGCAATATTTTTAGTCATTTATTTTTGTTTTTGTACTAATGTTCTTAAACATACTCCACCATCCACTCCTCCATGCATGATATCCAATTCTCACATTGACCATGTATTGGTAGCCATCATTCATTAGAAGGATTCATAAGGCACTCTATCAAAATGTGTGCACAAAGACAAAGTTAACTCCAATATCAACAAAGTAGATCATAAATCTCAAAATTTGTATTCAAGTGCACATATCTTGGAAAAATAGCTTCTTCAAGCAAGATATCAATGGCACATTATGATAGAAGCATCTACATTGAATCCACCAAGTAGTTTGACAAAAACTTAAAATATTTCACAAATAACAAAACCAAAAAATCATGAAAAATAGTAGAAGATAAAAAAATCATCATCTCATGAAAACCACTATGCATGCAAGAATCTTTTTGGGATAGTGGTACCATTATGAAAACCTAGGAAACAAGTGTCATGTGTAGAATCAAGCATCGACATGCACTAGTTCAAGTTGAAGCATATTACCTCATCCATAATAAATTCTAGCATTCCATTTGGATGTTATCCATAATAAATCTATTCATCCATGAACCATTTAGCCAATCCAATTTCATCTATCTACATTCATCTTCCAAATTATATTTATCTTGATAAAAGTTTGGTGTACACTTTACACTGGCTTATGGTACACATCTTGACATGGGTCATTATCATTGATCCTATCCTACCTAGCATTATTTGAGCCATGAAGCATTATCCAAATAAGTATTATTTATTCAAACACCTTATCTTATCACAATATAATCCATAACCATCCAACCACACATCTATCCAAGCATCCACTCATGGACTTCTGTACATTTCCATACATTGGGGGTAGATATTTACATCTTGCATTGGGAATAAATCTTGACCTATATCTTCCAACCAATGTGGTGATAAAAGAATTTGAAAACACCAAAATATTGGAAAACTTGAAAATTAAAACATTTATAAAACATCTCAAAAATCCAAAAACATTCAAATCATATCAAAATCCCAAAATAGGTCAAAAATTTAGTAAAGGTCAAAAACATGGTTGTCTGAACTATGTCATACCTAAGCTTAAACATAGGTAAGGCCATCATTGATGAGCCCCCAAGAAACAAAAACACAAAAACAATCATAAATCTCACACAAAACCAAAAAACAACCTCAAACATTACAAAAACATAAAAAAAACATGATCCAAATATTGGAAAAAGTCCATCCGTCTCATTTCCCTTCACCCACAATAATCAATCATCCATAATAATCAATCCTCACCTTCATCCTTTGGAAAACAAATAGAAACAACCACAACAATTAGCGAAAGAAAACTTCAAATGTAAAATCAAAATCAAAACAATAAACTTTTAAACGCAAAATCAAAATCTTGATATTTTTAGCAAAGCCAATCAACCTTATATCAGTGACCTTACAAACAACCTATCAACTTGCCACCATATACTAACATGTCCTAGGATGCATCCTATCTACAATGGGAATTACCTTTGGCAATTGCTTTGGATACTTATCCTAAACAAAACACATCCCTTTGGCTAGAGCTATGAAGAACATTAACTTGCTTGGTTACTTGATATTTTCTTATGATTTATCTTATTGTGCCCTTTCCAATGACCTCTCGATGATGTCTATCAAAACATTTTAGAGAGAAAGGAATGCAATATTGATCATTATCTTTTGTTTTTTGTGCTTGTTGGATGTCCTAATAATATAACCTTGGTGAATACTTACTTTGTTAGGTTTGTGTGGAGGGTGTTTTGAACATCTTTTTGACTATTACAAGGAAAGTTTATGCCTTTTCATGTTTTGGTATGAGATGTTTGAAGCGTCCAAAGTACATCCTAGCAAATTTTCTATATGTCAAGTGTGAGCAAGGATACTCGTATATGTTTACTGAGTCAAAGTCCATCTCACTAGATACCACACCATCCTAGTTATCCATACCTTGATGCATCGTCATGTTTTATCAAACATATTGAAATTTGTATCGTTTGTGTCCCAATCCATCAATAAGTAAATCATCATCACTCATCATCATATCTAATAAAGTCTTGATGACACATGGACTTGTTGGACCTCTACATCTTCTTGGAATCAAGAATTGACCCCCCCTCATTCTTTTACCTTTTGTCCACACTAACATGGCATCATGAAATTCACCAAAATAGCAATACATCCATCCTTCATTCACAAACAGTTAGCATCCTGCATAATCATGATATATCATCATAATAGGAAACATCATCCATCTCACATGCATCGCATCATCATTCAAGTTGTTTAGGATAATATAGATTTGTTATTCTAAGCATCTTAATTCATCTCATGTGCATTGCCATTGTCATAATATAGATTTGCTAGTCTAAGAGTCTGATATAATATGCATCCATACATCCACAAAGTATAAAACACAAGAAACATCACATCATAAACACCGTATCAGAGCTATAATTTTGATCCCGTTTATCCAATTTTCAAGCCATGAAACCTATATTGATAATTATTTTATCATCTTGAGCCTATTTTCACATCCCCTAGCCTATTCTTTTGTATCCAAACCATTGTTGAATCTTTATCACGAGCTTGACCCAAAAATTTGAAATTTTCACCCAATCTCTCAAGGGAGCAATGTAGCAATGTAATTCCTTCTGTTGTGAGGGACATCCAAAAAAATCATTTTTTTTTTTTTTATCTCAATACTGTTAATCTTTGAACCAAGGCAACATGCATGTTTCTTCAGAGAGGGACAAAATGTAGACATTCAAATAGTCCAATCATTTGATTCTGATTAATTATCATCACTTCCTCCTAAATCATTTTTTCATTAACCAATTAATTAAATAATCTTTATTATTTAGTAAAGTCATCAATTTCTAATATTAACAAGTAATTAAATTTATTAGATTAGACTACCTCTCAATTAATAGCCACATTTAATTAAATAAATCTAATTATTTAATTAAAACTCCTAAAAGTCCTCTCACTTTACTAAATAAATCAAATTATTTAAATCAAATGTCATAACTCTAACCCGCATTTGAGCTATGGATTTAATTCATGAATTAATTAACTCTGTAATCTTCTGCATACAAGATCATGATGGGCCAAAAGCAGGGTGATATGATGGTATGTGTAGGTATGTGGCTGAAAACTTTTTTCTTACCCAAAATTGATGAAACAAAAAGGGTTTTTAAAGGAGATTCTCAACTTTCTGCCAATATAAATTATTCCTTACTTTTAATTTAATAAATAATTATTATTTATTTTCTATTTGAATTATGACTAAAGTTCTGATTGATAGGCTGATTGAAAACATCTTATACTAAATGGCATCGATTTTTTATCCGAAATATGTGGCCAAGACATTCTATGCTTTGAATACTATGGTGGGATTAAAAAAATCTGAATTCCCCATGAATTTCACGGGTTAAGGTGGTCGTGACATATGAGTTTTTATATTTCTTTTATGTTGTAATAAAAATCGCAATTAAATATTTACTTGGAAAAATGCAAAAAATATCCATCATGAATGGGACATGATTCCACCTATATTCCAAAATATTATAATTTTTTTTTTTTATCATTTCACGAAGTGGCCGTGATACACCTACTTATTTTTCCTCAAATTCTAAGTACTCACTTTCGCATTGAAATTTCAAATTTTCTACCAACAGATTTTTAATTTTCAAAACCTAGTGGCTTGAGAAACTGCTATCCAATTTCCTATAGACTCATTCTACATTTTGAAATAATATAGCTAACTTATTCAAATTTTTACGTCAGGTTGCCTAACTCTATTTTTTTTGAATTTTTCGCTACTTAAGGGACTATTTTTTCCATTATGATCCTGCACATACCTCTTCTCCTAATCCTCATTACCCATTTCTCTATATTTTGACTCAACCTTTGCCAACTAAACCCATGTTCAACTAACCAACTTGCACATCTCAACGGGTTTTTCTTCTAATTAACTAAATAACCTATTTTCCTCGCAATGACATATTCATAAGAATATTCCCCTCGACCACCCATTCATAAATTTCCCTCAAAAAGGATTTTAAATCCTCTTACAAAGGTCTTTAATTCTTTTACAAGAGCCACCTTTTCCTTAAATGGCCTCTTACATGTGATCTTGTCCCTCTTACATCTCAACCATATTCATTCAATTCCCTTACATCCTCTTACAAATCCCTCTACATTCCTTAAGTTCTTCACATCTTTCAAAATGTGCTCCACACACATTCCCATGGCTTTCATTAGCCTTGTGACAAGTGTCACAATTCTATTGGCCCTCATATTAGTCCCGTATTCACCAAATTCATCCAATCTTCAACCCTTCACTCCTATAAATAAAGGCCTCTTCTACTTGAAATGGATCCACAACTTGAAGTATTGTTACTCTACTAATTTCATTGCTCAATCACTTTTTTTTTTATGTCATTTTAGCTTGGATTTCACCATTTCTTTACATCAAATTCATCTTCACATCAAGGGACCAAGAGCTAATCATAAGGGATTGGGAAAGGGGCACTTTCCACATCAAAGTGGCACCAATCCCCCCTTGGGATGATGGTTTGAGTACTTTAGAATAGGATTTCATATTCACTTGCTTGTCGTTTCATGATAGTTTGATAATGTTTTCATCTTATTTGCATGCTCAAAAATTTCGTGGGGAATTCTTTACTTGACTTGTTTAAAATAACTAATATTCTCATATTTGTCCATGTTTGAGCATAGTGTAGATTTGGCATTCACATTATCTAGTTCAGGTTATAGAACCTATTAAAATGTATAATTTTGAAGGTTAAAGTTGTTGAAATAAGATGATAATTTAAGCAATGAAATTGTATTTTAAATCAATCTAATAGTTATAACTTAAGATATTGAAATAGATAAATAAAAGTAGGAGGGAATAACATTTTTATAAATTTTATTATAATGTTAATTTTAATATTTAAAGAAATTTGTAACTTGAAAATTGAATTGAATTTTTAAAAAAATATTTGAAATGATTGAAATCTAATGATCTTGAGATCTAGGAAAAATTTCACTCACAGTTGGTTTAGATAGTATGATCTTGTCTAATTTTGATTATATGGTATGATTTTTATGGTTGTGGCATAAGGAGTAGTGGAATGGTTTATGAATTTGTAATTTTCTAGGTATTCTTGGCAATAGAAAGTTTCACATCTTGTAGAGCCAAATTCATAGATGGGAAAGAGGAGTTTGATATTGTGCTTCTTGCAACTAGATATATAAGTAATGTGCCCTCTTGGCTAAAGGTAAAGAAATGAATCCAATCAAAAAACCTATTTTCTTTTATATTATTATTTTGATTTGAATTGCTACTACTCACAAGATTTGTTGTAGTCTTTAAAATATCATTTTATTTCTTATCTTGTATAGGAATGTAATTTTTTCTTAGAAGATGGGCTTCCCAAGATGCACTTTCTCCACGAATAGAAGGGAAAAATCAAGTTGTGGGATTCATAAAAAAGGGCTTCCAACAAATATTCAAGTGTTCTGCCAAAATTTAAATACATATCTAATATTATTGGTCCCAAATGTATTCATGGTTGTAATGCTATTTATTTTCATTGTATTGATCTTACTACATACTTCATTCATCCTAGATGGGCCTATCTACACATTTCATGTGAATAGAACATTGCATCACCTTTCTAATTGATACAACTCAAATTAATTTCTTGTGCATTTTCTATATAAATGTCAATGATCATGACTTGAAGGTGGTTTTTTTTTATAGCTCTAAAAGATATTTTTTGTTAATATTGGTGTAGTTTACTAGCACATTGAGAAGAGCATTGTATCACATATCAACTCAAAATATTATAATTTATACTTTAGTTATGTTTGTGATTCATTAAAGGTTTAGGTTTCATGTTGTAATGCCTTGAGGAAAGATAGTGAATGTAATTATATGAATTAATAATTCATATTTTTTGTTAATTTATTATGTCATCAAACTCTATTGTGAGTATTCGTACAATTGATTGTATGATTGGATAATATTTAACATGAACCTTTAATAATGATTATATCACATGGTATCAAAGTAGTTTGAATTCTTGAGGAAGAACATCCATTGGACTTATATTTTAATTTATATCATCTAATATTTTTAATTGGGTAGAAGGTTTTAAGAGAATTGTTCTTGTAAATAGATTGTTAAACCTAAGATAACTTGAAAAAGGAATACTTTAAATAGACCATCAAATTTTAGGTAATTTATAGGGGAGTTTGTAAATAGATCATTGAACTTGAGGTATTTTTATTTACTATATGTAGATTAGATACTTCCATGAAGAGTGAGTAGAGTCCAACATGTAGTTAATATTACTATAAGGATAGAAGAAATGTTTGAGATGATGAGGAATGTGTGGATTGGTTGGACATATAAAAGAAGATAGAAGAGGCAATAAACTTAGATATGATTAAAGTGATGATTAATAAGTTTAAAGAAGAATAAGAAATATAGAGAATGCACTATTTTTCAAACAAGTTGTGGACAAGAAGAGGAAGATATAATTTTTTTTTTAAGATATTGAAATCTATTTCAAAAAATATAAGGGACCTAAAACTTGGTATAGTAAAAATGACATTTCACTTTCTTCCATATAAGAATATTTCATCCATGATAGTCCTTTATTTATCCATGCATCAGTCCATCCTAATCATTACATATCTCCCATCCCATTAACCAAATAATATTGAATCCAGAAGCTTTATTTTGGATGGACATGATTCTTGTACCTACTAAACCATATTATTTTGATCTAATGGAATGAAAGGAAATAATCACTTGTATGATGATGTCTAGAGATAAGGTGGATGTGCCTCAACATAGTAGGTTGAAAAAATACTCAATTAACATCTCTATATATTTTAAAGATATCTTGGAGTTATTAAGGTGTACATTGTTTGGAGTTATTTTGATCTACATACATTTTCACAAGGAACCAAAGGTATTTTATTTTCTTTTAGGGATCACTACTGATGAATGGGAAAATTGATACCTTTTCGGGATATCACACTTTTCTCACTCAACCATTCACTAATGTCCTAAGATTCCTAATTGGATTGACTAATAACCTCACAAGGTGAGCCAATTCTCAATTAGGAGAGTTGTAGGAAGGGGTTCTTAAGTTCTAAAGGGTTCACCACCAAGAAAATGTTTGAAAACGCACTGTGATATGCAAAATGACCTAAAACTAGCAATGCAAACTAAATGAAAGATGCAAATGATGAAATTATGCAACAGGGGGATGGTATGTGTACACCTTGGAAATCTAAAGATTCTATGAGGATTCTAGAAATACAAAGAGACTGCCAAAATATGTTGTGGAGGACTAAGACACCTAAGATGGTGTATTAGTCCCATTGCTATTTTTCAGGGTAAATGCAAAGTCTTTAGATCTCAGAATTGGATCTCTAAAAATATCTAAAATTTGAGCCTAGGAGGACTAAGACACCAAATATGGTGTATTAGTCTCATTCTGAATTTCTATAAACTTTGAATAGGATCTTGAGCTCTAAGGTCTGCACTAGCTTCCCTTCTAGTCTCAAGTTCTAAAACTTTTGAATATGGCTTGTAAGTGATTTTTTGTGAAGATGACAAATTTTTAATGCAAATTTGCAATTTTTTCAACTTTTCACTCCAAGTGATCTTCAAGTCCGTAAACTAGATCTGCAATCACAAATATGCAAAATGGAAAAAATTGTTTGTTAGTGAATGGGGGTTTTCCTTGGTCAAACCTCTTGTTGGTAATTAAACCTTGAAATGAAATAGAAATAATGAAGGGAATGGTGAATTAACAACATGCAATGCTACAACTCACCAAACCCTTATGAAGTATACAAACTTGTGTGTAATGGCTACAATGGATATGGATCTTGAATGCTTGATAGATAGTACTTGAATTGCTTGCTTGAATCAAAACCCCACATCATAAATGTTAGAACAACAACACACATGATGCAAGAAAACTCTTTGATATGATGCTTGAATCTAAAAATGGCTTCAAATGCTTGATGAATCTACTCTTGAGTGCTCTTGTGAACTCAATTATGCTATGATAAAAGATCTCATGAAAGAATTGGGTTGAAATGAATTAAGGAACTTTGTATTTATACGTATCTATGCTTAATATCTCAAAATTATATCACACCAAGCCAACATATGAATTCATTAAATAAAGGAGGGAAATCCCACCAAAATTTCAAATTAAATCTCAAAAATGACCCAAGGAGGACTAAGATGCCCTAGGGGGTGTCTTACTCCCAAGTCCTAAAAATTTGGAGCACAGACGTGCCAAAAAGGGTCCCAATCCAAAGATGTGAAAATCAAGGTCCTGAGAGCCTTTGAGGACTAAGACATGCTATGTGGTGTTTTAGTCCATACCCAAAAAATTAGGGACACATTGATGGAGTCATTAAATTAACATTTATGTATTAGAGAATGTTGGGATTAACCAGAAAAATATCTCATTCATAGGGCTTGTGGACATGAAATAGGACCAATTAATTCATGAAGAAGCATAAATAAATCAAGGTGGGCCCAAACAAAAATGTAAGGGTATGCATTTCACTACACTACATTTATCTTTGACTTTAGTGAGAGGATGAACTCTCTTCAAACTCACACTAAAGTAGCCAACCACACAATCAAGAGGGTTTAAAATGTACAAATGTTAGCAAGATAGGATGGAAACAATCAAGATGGTGTCCAAGCCCCCAAGATCAAGATCCTATGGAAAAAAAAACATAAGCAAAAGGGAACACACTTGTGGATGATATATGAAGCCAAAGCCAAATTGAAAACATACGCTATCAAATACAAGAAAAAGAAAACATAAAAAAAAAGAAAAACTACAACAGATCAATCTTCAACTAGCCATCCAATGTGGTGCACCGGGTCTAGGTTGTTTTTCCAAAAAGAGTTTTACAAGTGGAACATGTTGTTCACTATGCAAACAAAACACATGCTCACAAGGGCTAGTGGGAGTTAGGTGTCCACTAAGTGATCCCCAAGGGACCATCAAAGCCATACCTCCATGAATTTAATAATGCACAAAAATGCATTCTCAAATAGGCTACTGAAGCTAGGTGTTCACTGGGTGAGCCCTAGGGGACCATGTCAAAGCTATACCTCCACGGCTTTAATAAGGTAGAAAAAATCATGCTCACATGGGCTAGTGAAGCTAGGTGTTCACTAGGTGAGCCCCAAGGCGGTTTGTATGAAAGCCATACCTCCATGAATTTAATAAAGACAAAAAGGAAAAAAATGCAAAAGGAAAGAGGAATGCTCAAAGGGATTTTTCCTAGTTCATGTGAGGTCTAGGGAACATCATTCCTAATGTCTCCAAGAGAGGACTGATCAAAGGATAAAAGATTCACCACTTAAGGGATACAATGTGTCGCATCACCACTAAGGGGAATATAATATGTTGATATAGGTCACACTCTTGAAGGACATTACTCCCAATGTCACCAAAAAGAGGAAAAAATGTTGTGTGAAATAAGAAAATTCCATAAAAAGAACATGAAAATGAAAAATACAAGCAAAATCATGCAAAATAATGCTTAGCGTATGTCCCCCTTTAAAGATTGCTAACACCATGCCATGAGAAATTGCTTTAAAAATTGCATCAAATGAAATGAAAACAATTAGGAAGAATGAGGCCAACTAGAGCCCTAAGCCAAGTCATATGTTTCAAATAAAGCATCATGCAAAGGAAAGAAGGGTTCCCAAAGAAACAGAAAACACCAAACACATAGAGGGATCTATGGATTTGGAGATTGATTATATTCTTTGTTGCAATGATATTAAGAGCTTGGAGGTGTCATCATTCCCCAAATACATAGAACTAGAAGAATGATAAAATAAAAGAGGAAAAACAAAGAAAACAAAAAGAGCCCTAACATGGAGAAGCATAGGGTGTCTCTGGAGTGACCTACGATCATCCCCAAAGGAAAACACAAGAAATGAAAATGAAAGGAAAACATAAAAGATTAATCAAATGGAAAAGTATAAGACATATAGAAGAATGAAGGTACAAATAGAGGGATGCACATAGAGAGAAACATCAAACAGAACATCATGGGCAATCACATTACACAAATATAAGAAAACAAAAAAGAAAATGAAAATAAAAGCAAAGGAAAAATAAAAGATAAAATACTAGTAAAGCACATGCGATTCAACCATCCAGTAAGTCATCTGCATCCCAGTCTTGGTTAGTATATGCAAAATGCAAATCACTAGTGAGAGGGACAACATCAAGTGTTGTACTAGGAGAATCACCGAGTTCAACACATGGTGAATCACTCAATTTAGGAGGATAACCATGGTTGTTATTGTTTAAGCTCATAGAAGAGGAAAATAAAGAATTTAACTCATTATGCACTTCCTCATCTATTTTAGTTGTTTCCTCATCGTCATCCAAGTTAACCACAATAGGAGGATGGATAATAAATCCATAGAAGTTGTTGGTCCTTGTTGTGGTGAAGGTATAACTTATGTTTTTTCTGGTAAGAGAGGAGGGTCATCGTGTATTGCTTCAGTCAAGTTTGGATTTTTATTTTTAATGTTGTTATCATTATTCATCTTTCAAGCAATAACACGATGCCTATGCCCATGATGTCTAGCATTGCAATTTCTTTTATTATGATTTTCAGGTTGCATGTGTGTAGGAGTGGGATTTTCAAGCATAGTTTCATTTTCTTCTTGTGAAGGAAGATTAGAAGAAACCATAGAAGGTTGTTCAACCACTTTCTCTTTGGCTTTATAAATTTTCTTGGGAGGTGGATTAGGACTTGTTTCATTTTCTCTAGGTATCTTCTAGGAAATATGCAAGGGATTTTTCATGGATGGGTTTTGGTTTGTTAGAATGGTTTTAGGTTCAACATTGTTTTCTTTTGGTGGTGGAGGTTCAATCATGGGTGGAGGAAATTTTTCAAGGGATAGCTTGGCTATGCATTTTGCTTTGAATTTTTGATAGGATAGGAAAAGGAAGTCTTCATGGGGTCTTATAGGTTCCATAGGTTTGGGCCAAAAATAATCTAAGGAGAAGTTTCTACATGAATACAGGGGTCTAAAGCCACTATGGTTCACTGTGAATATTTCATTGCCGACTAGAAATTTTGAGCACTTATGGACAATGAATGGGACTGTATTCATGGAGTCAAGCCATTTATAGTCTAACTTCACATGAAATTGGTCTGAATTAGAGATGATAGAGAATGATACATTTGATTTCTTTGATCCTACTTGTAAAGGGAGTGTGAGTGAGCCCATCATAGCATGAGAAAAACCATCATGTGTTTTAATCCATGCTTTTGGTTTATCATATCTATCTTGAGTAAGTTTGTATACATAGAAAAGTTCTTCTATGATCACATTCTCTCCATAGACAGGATCAATTAAAATCCTAGGAGTGGGCTACATATTGATTCTGTTGGCTATGTAAAGAGGACTATCAGGTGCATGTTTGATTGTTTCTTCTAAAGAGAAAGTAATGTCAATGGTTTGTTGTTTACAAGGCTCAATTTCAACCAATCCTATCATTGTTTCAATAAGACTCTGTTCATTATTATTCATAGGACTCTATTCATCATCATCCATAGGACTTTGTTCATGATTGCTCAGACTTTCATCATAAGTGTCAACATTCATCACATCAGGCTTAGTTTTACTAGCATTAACTAATGAAATATTATGGTTGGGAATGGGATTGGTAAAAATTTGCAAGTTTTTGTTGGGAGGGACCACCGAATTATTACCTTTGTCATTTACACCTTTTAATTTGGATATGATTGGAATCATTGGGGTCTTGCACAAGATGTTTAAGATGCTTGCAATGTTCCATATCATGTAATTTTTGTTGGTGATAAGCACAATAGGCATTATGTCTACATTTTAGAGGTAATGGCTTGCTAGGGTCAAGGGGTCAAATGGGAGGTAAGGTAATATTTTTTTGTTTAAGAGTTGGGTCATAATGTTGTAATGTGTGTTAGGTAAGGGAGTAAATTATCTTTGTGGATTCCCAAACTCTTTTTTATAGAAGCTACTTGGGTATCAACTAGTTCGGTAGGTTGGGAGGTGGAATTTAGTTGAAGGAAACTTTTATTTTGTCTTTTGAAAGGTTGGTAAGTGTTTTGGTTTAAGGCTTCGATCTTTTTAGGATGGGTAGGGGTGGTTTTTGGTTCACTACTCGTTAGGGAATTTTCATAGTTTCAAAGGGAAATGCATAAATGTATGAAGGAAGGGAATTTCATTGTGGTAATCTTATTCCTTGTCTTGCTTTGTAAGTTTTGTACTAACATCTTTTGAAGGTGGGAATCGAAAATTCTCACATTGATTTAGGAATAAAGTGATTGGTAGTGTGAAATAAAGTCAGTGACTTTTTTACCTTCATTTTTTTTTGCATCCAATCAAATTATCCAATGTCATTTCAAGGACCATGTGTACTTGGAAATGGTTAATAAAGGCCGTAAAAAGTTCATTAAATGAATGAATTGAGTTATTTGGTAATGTAGAAAACAAATCAAAAGCAATATATTTCAAGGATTGGGTAATTTTTTTAGCCAAATGTTTATCTTCAAGGATAAAGTCACTACACAAAGTAGTAAAGGAATTAACATGATTAGCAGGATCTCCCTTTCCTCCATATTTCTCAAATCTAGGGATTTATATATCTTGTGGCACCAGAGTTCTCAATATCTCCAAGGACAATGGATTGCTCTTGACTTAGTATAAAGGTGGAGCGTTTTGATTTTGATTTATGGTGGAAACTTGATGTTGGATGGATGAAAGGCTTTGTAAGAGTTGGTTAATGATAGGGCCATTTCTTGTAGTATGTGATGGAGATGAATAGGGTGGAGGTATATGTGTGTTGGAAGGACTAATGATTGAGTTGCTTATGGGAGGAGATATAAGATTAGGTGCCACATAGGTATAAGGAACACTAGTGCAAATGTTTGAGGTAGGAAGGATTCTACTAGTTGGTTGCATTGTTGTGCTCACTTTAGGAATGGTATAGATGGGAATTAAGGTTATGATTGAAGAGGGAGGAGTTTGATTTCCTCCTTGGCTTTGCATATTGTTTGAGGATAGAGCACCATTAGTGGTGGGAGGAATATTTTTTGCAAATATTTGAGATATGTTATGTACAATTTCTAATCCCTCATCACTTTCCATCATGTGGTGAAGGTTCTTTATTGCAGGTATAATAGTGCTTGAAATGTTTTCTAGTGCTTAAACTATCTTGTAAATGAGCTAAGTCTTCATGCATTTTCATTATGTTTTCTAGATGAATAAGATCAATCATTGATTGGACACTTGGCACAATATTTTTAGTTAAGGTAGGTATAGCAAAAGAGGTATCAAAGGTATGGTCCATACCTAGTGAACTAGTGCCAACAGTAGAAGTAAGAGAGCTTGATAACCCAAAATCCACAACAAGTGTCTTATCATGGGATGCCATGAGTCTTGCACTTCATCTAACCACAGTATTAGTAGTAGGACACCATGTACTATAGCTCATAGAAGGGATAAACCACATAAATTGAAGTGAACACAATATCCTATCCTATGCTTGCAATTACACTTGAAATGAAATAAACTGGAATAGCAACAAATCTAGAAACTGAAACAAAAAACAAAAAGCAACCCATAGAAACAGAGAAAAGAAATTTTAGATCCTAAAAACCTAAGAATCAAAGTCAATAGGGACTAAGACACTAGGAAGGGTGTCTTGGTCCTCTTGATGAGATTCTGAAGTTCTAGAGGCTGAAACAGACAACAAACAACAAAGATAAATTTGTGAAGCAAAAATCTTCATAGGGACTAAGATGCCAGGAAGGGCGTTTTAGTCCTAGTAGAGGTTTTTTGTAGAAAAATAGTGAATTATGGAATGTAAATAGTGTTTACAAATTGCCTATGCAGTATACTAATGCTCAAAAATAGAAAAATGGGAAAATACATGAAAGAAAAGTAGCTAGAAACAAGCAATTGTATGCAATTTTTCAATTTTGAATGCAATAAGAATGCAATGAAGATAAATAACAATGCACTTTTCAATTTTTCAATGAAATGATGCAATAAGTTAAATATGCAACCTATATGCACTTTCACTAATGCAAATATAGGAATCCTTAAATACAATTTGACTAATGCAAGATGCAAGATACCTTAGATGCACTTTCACTAAAACAAGATGAAATCCAAGAATGAATGCTATCTAGATCTAAGGGCTTAATAGACTCCAAATCAAAAAAGAAAAAGCGTCGGGTTCACCAAACTAATGAATGTGAAAATTGATACCTTTTTGGGATACAACTTTTCTCACTCAACCATTCACTAATGTCCTAAGAGTCCCAATTGGGGTGACTAACAACCTCACAAGGTGAGCCAATTCTCAATTAGGAGGGTCCTAGAAAGTGGTTATTAAGTTCTAAAGGGTTCACCATCAAGCAAACACTTGGAAAAGAAAAATTTTGAAAACACACAGTGATATGTAAAATGACCTAAAACTAGCAATGCAAGCTAAATGAAAGATGCAAATGATGAAATTGTGAAATAGGGGGATCATGGTATGTGTGCACCTGGGAAATCTAAAGATGCTATGAGGATTCTGGAAATACAAAGAGAATGAAAAACTACGTTGTGGAGGACTAAGACCCCAATGATGGCGTATTAGTCCTGCTACTATTTTTTAGGCAAATTCAAAGTCTTCGGATCTCATAATTGGATGTCTAAAAATCTTTGAAAATTGAGCCCGGGAGGACTAAGATGCCCAAGATGGTTTATTAGTCTCATTCTAAATTTCTACAAACTCTGAATAGGATCTTGAGGTCCAAGGTATGCACTAGCTTCCTTTCCGGTTTGAAGTTCTGAAACTTCTGAATATGGCTTGTAAGTGAGTTTTCATGAAGATGAAAACTTTGTAATGCAACTTTACAACTTTTACAACTTTGCACTCCAAGTGATCTTCAAGTCCACAACCTAGATTTGCAATCACAAATATGCAAAATGGAAAAACATGTTGTTTGTTAGTGAATGGGGGTTTTCCTTGGTCAAACCCCTTGTTAATTAAACTTTGAAATGAAATAGAAATAATGAAGGAAATGGTGAATGAACAACATACAATGCTACAACTCATCGACCCCTTATGAAGTCTACAAAGTTGTGTGTAATAGTTGCAAGGGATATGTATATTGAATACTTGATAGATAGTACTTGAATTTCTTGTTTGAATCAAAACCCTACATCTCAAATGTTAGCACAAAAACACACATGATGCAAGAACACTCTTTGATATGATGCTTGAATATGAAAATGGCTTCAAATTCTTGATGGATATGCTCTTGAAAGCTCTTGTGAACTCAATTGTGCTATGATAAAATATCTCACAAAAGACTTGGGTTAAAATAAATCAAGGAACCTTGTATTTATACTTATCTATGCTTAATATCCCAAAATTATATCACACCAAACCAACATATGAATTCATTAAATAAAGGAGGCTAAATCCAACCACAATTTGAAATTAAATCTCAAAAAATGACTCAAGGAGGGCTAATATGCCCTAGGTGGCGTCTTAGTCCCAAGTTCTAAAAACTTGGGGCAAAAACACCAAAAAGGGGCCTAATCCAAAGATGCCAAAATCAAGGTCCAGAGAGCCTTCGGGGACTAATACACCCTAGGTGGTGTTTTAGTCCCAACCCAAAAATTAGGGACACACTAATGGAGTCATTAAATTAACATTTATGCATTGGAGAATGTTGAGATTAACCAGAAAAAATATGTTATTCATAAGGCTTGTGGACATAAAATAGGACCAATTAAGCCATAAAGAAGCATAAATAGAGCAAGGTAGTCCAAACAAGTGTGAAAATAAAAGGGTATGCATTTTACTACACTACAACCACCATAAAAATGTATTCATTCATTTTTTCTAGTCAAAAGACAAGAAAATGAAATAAGGCAATAAACATAATGCTTTAGAAAATAGACAATACCTTTTAATTTAAATAACCTTGCTCCTTTGAGTTAAAATGGAGTGCACCTTTTCTCTATTTGATATGGTCTCTCAGATGCTTGATTGAATACTACTAATGGAATGTGGATTTCTCTTTAAACCAGCATAATCTTGGTATAGTTAGACAATTTTTAATAGAAAAATGGTAGGACACAACTACTAGAAAATGTATTTATGATAATGAAGGGTAAAAGCTTCTATTTTTTGTTGTGAGGAATGATGTAAGTCAAAGATCAAGGGATCACAATATATGAGAGATATCAAGAAAGAGGAAATAATATCTATCCCTCCCACCCCACATATCCACAAAGAAAGGGGAGATCTTTGTATGATTACCAAAAGATGAAATATTTGAATTTTTGACTACTCCAAGGAAGGTGGGAAATTTAAAATTAGGACCAACTAGAAAGAGGAATATTGCCTCATGAATGGTCAAACCTTAAACCACCATTTGTCTCAAGTGGATTTAGAAGGGATGAGGTGGAGAATAGTTGGAAGATTGTAGACAAGTCTTATCTAAAAATGTAGACAAGTCTTGTAAAGAATTTGTTAAAAGAAACATTTGAATTCACTAATCATAAAGACACTCTAAAATTGAACTCTAGTTATAGAATCATCTCTCACTTTCTTTTCTTGCACAAATTCATATGCGACACAAAACCTCTTGAGTATATCCACTGATGCATTACCATTTTCCCATTGTATATACTACACATTCACCTTCCTAAACTTCTCAAGAACATGAAGAATCTCTTCAATCAATACATTATCTATCTAATTCACTTTGGCTTGCTTATTTTCATGTGTTTTAGAGAAAATTCCTTTCAATTCCATACATTCTAGTACCCACTGCCTCCAGTTTTGCATTTCCATTTTCTCATTGCACATAGTGCACATGTGCTCCTTCTTCAACTTATCAAGAGAAGGAAGAATACCTTAAGTAAATACATTATCTATTATCATTCTTCTAAACCATTTTCGACCATCCCCCTCCATCATAACAACCCAAAAGTTTTATCCATATCCCTCCATCCTATAAATCCATTTTTAGTGCCTATGTCCCATAATCTACCATCACATCTCCCCATCCTACTAAGTCTATTTTGGGTCCTTCTTTCCCTTAAACCCTACCACTCCATATATATCTCCATCCATAGCTCCCTCACTCATATACACAACCTCTCTCTACCTAGACCTCCCTCTCTTCCTAACTTTCTCTATACCTACATCTCCTATCCTACCTCTCTCTATCTCCCTCCTTCCCTCTTTCTCTCCTCCCTCTATCACTCCCACCCTACCATGCTGCCTATCTCCTCCTTCCCTCTTTCTTCCCCTCCATCTATTCGTCCCACCCTTCCACTTCATATCTCCCTCCTTCCCCCCCTCTCTCCCTCCCTCTCTCCACTCCCCCTCCATCCATTCACCCAAAATCTCTCTATACCTATCCTTCCCACCCCAACACTCCCTATCTATCTTATTCCCTCTTTCTCTCTCTCCTTCTATCCCTCCCACCCTACCACTTCCTATCTCCTTCCTTCTCTATTTCTCTCCCTCTCTATCCCTCCCACCCTACCAGTTCCTATCTTCCTCCTTCCCCCTCTCCCTCCCTCTTTCCCCCCCTCTCTCCTTTCCTCTATTATGATATAGTGATAAAATTTTCAAACCTATCTTAGTAAAATAGTTAATGGCACTCAAATAGGTTATGCCTCCAGTTCTACATTTCTATTTTCCCCTTGCATATAGTGCACATGATCCTTCCTCAACTTCTCAAGAGAAAGAAGAATCTCTTCAGTAAATACATTATATATCTCATTCACTTTAGTATACTTTTTCTAATTGTTTCTAGAACAATAAAAATCATACAACCCATTGAGATTTCCACCATTGAGTTTTGAACAATAACAGTGAAAAACTTACAGATCACTATGTTTTCTAACATGTTATTAATTTATTTTTCTATCATATAAGGAAATTGAAACACAATTTTTACTCTATGTAATTATAGTTGTGGTAAAATTTTAAGGTTCCCTTCATTACATTCATACTATCTAAATAAGAAAAATATTTTCATTACAATAATTAGAAGTTGGAAAATGCTAGGTGTTATGAAACCTACAACCAACATAGTGTTGTAAAAATCTCTACACATAACAACCTAGTTGGTTAGTTATCTCTTAGGTCAATTTGATTATTTTTATGTATCCCCCAATTGAAACTCCTCCCAAATATCTCCACCCTTGAGCTTAGAACAAGAACAATCATATCACTCACAACACACTGTGTTTTCCAACCTTTGATTATATTTTCAATAGTTGGAAGTATTGAAACTGTATCAAAATAATGGAAGAATAAAATTAAATACTTAGAAAAGGAAGTGAAAGATAACAAGAATATTTTATCATAAAAATAAAAGTATGTTAATGTTTAAGGTTCCTTTCATTGCATTTGTACTCTCTAATTAAGAGAAGGTTTTCATTACTATGTCACTTGTTGGAAAACACTAAGTGTTATGAAACCTAAAACACACATACTATTA
>VDFB02039792.1:0-26096 GCA_007258455.2 Sequoia sempervirens | reverse complement strand
AGGAGAGGAGCTCTTCATTTATAGAATTTCAAGATGGATGAATGTCTAAATTTGAACAATGTGGGACTAACATTCATCCAATGGCATGATGCCACTTGTCAACTTGTGAATGAAGGAAGCTTGAGCACATTTTGATCAATGTGCAAGTTTGAAATTTGAATTTGATGGGATGACATGTTTAGGGGGGATGAAAGATGAGATAAATTCCAAGTGGGAGACATGTAAGAGACAATGTAGGAGCTTTAAATGCTTTGTTGGATGGACAAGTCATTTTGGGGGGAGATTTCAAATTTGAGGAATATTCCCACTTGGATGCCTTTTTTGAATGAAAATAGGTGATTTATAAAACAATTAAATTGATTTTCATGTGCAAGTTACAAAATATAGAGGATTTGAGTGATTAGGATTAAATTAATCAGGATTTGATTAATTTAAGGGGAGATTTAGCTGATTTGTCTATTTGATTTAGATTTGTGGGTTGAAATAAATCAAAAAGAGATGAAAATGATTAAGAGCTAGTTAAATAAGCATTTTGATTTATTTAACCAAAGGGGGTGATGTTGGATTAAATTAGTTAAATTTTTGATTTATTTAATTTAATTAGATGAACTTTAGAGATTTAATCAAATAAAATGGATTATTTAATTAAATAAAAATAGGAAGATGAAATGACCTAGCTAATTACATAGAGACGATGATTTAATTAAATTGAGGAATTTATTTAATTAAAAGGAGAATTATGATGACTTTAATCAAATAAGGCTATTTGATTAAATGGTTAGATAGAGGGATAATTAGGATGAGGTGATGTTAGTAGATCAAGATTGAGTGTGTGATATCAATCTATATATTTTTGATGTCTACAAGTATTATTTTATCCAAATAATGTTAGTGATTTTTTCAATTTGAAAATAAATTTGATAAAAAAATTCAATATATACAAATAATGAAATATAACAAAGAAAGATGATTGAAATTGGAAATCAAATACTTTATTAGATAAAATGCAATGTAGTAGAATGAAATTGTAAAGAAAATAAATAGTCATTTTAAATAATTTTAAATAATATTTAAGTAAAATAAAGTCTTCTTCTACTCCACCAATTGTAACTAACATCAATAATTATCTTATTACAGATAAGACACTATAATATTACATGACTGAACAATCATGATAGTACCACTTTTTCTTGTAACAAAATTGACTCTAGGAAAATTCATCACCAACAATCCACCACCAACAAATTCACCTCCAACAATTCCTTGCCATGAAAAATTTACTTCCAAACATTCATATCATATTTCCCAAAGAAAGAAAAATTATATGTTACAAATAACAACACCCAAATTTAGTCTACAACACCAGTTGAAACTGAAAATGAAAACTAGTTTGAAATCAGAACAAAAAAAAAAAGAAAATATATGCTGCTAATGAATATCATATTGGGATCAACTACTTGTAGCAGTTAAAATTCAAACTATTCTTCAGACAATAAACCATTTTTCCATAGAGTAGTTATTTCAATTATCTCAAAAGATTACAACTCAGTTTCAGATCATTCATGGCTAGAATCATAGAGACTGGTAAACTGAGCATTATATACTGAACTGCTACAAAATTCTTCCTATTTTCCAAATAGTTTCATCATACAGATGATCAAAATCAAGTTCAATGTTGTTTTCTTGAGTGATTTGACCACCAGATTTCAAGATAAGATCCATAAGCACTTCCAATTCTGGCTGCGACACTTTCATGGTATCAAGCTCTTCCAAGGCTATGTGTACCTTGTCTCTTTCACCATAACTTACCCTAGGCTATGGCACAAGCCCATCAACCACTGTTATATGAATATCATATGAATATTTATCCCTATGTTTCATGTAATTTTTCTTCTTACTCTTACAAGAGTTTTCCACCCAATGTTTCAAGCTCTAGAATGTCTCTTCATCACCCATCAATGCATCATAGAATATTTCATATTGTGTTTTTCCCAGTATAATGTCAATCTTGCATTTGTTTAGTAACTGAAATTTTCTTTTGTCCAGCATGAATGGCGACTTAGCTAGAAGTCTCACCAACTTTTTCTTCTATTTCTCTCTTTGCAATTGAGCGATTCGATCCACCCATCTAAAGTTATTTAGCCCTAACCCATTTCCACAATATTCCAATCTTGCAAATGATTAGAAGCCCATTTAGCCAAACAATCCACAAATCCATTCTATTCATGTGGAATATGATAGAAAGAAACATAATTTGAGGAAGCACACAAATTAAGAATCTAGTTTATAATAACAGCCAACTACCAAGTCACATCCTCTAACTATTGCCTCTTCAACAAAGTCACTACCACCTAAGAATCAAATTCACAAATGATCCATCTCCACCCGAAAGCACAACGATGCTCCACAACACATAAAATGGTAAAAGCCTCCACCACATTTTTAGTATACCAACCCTTATAAATACAAAATATAAACTCAATAGTCCTAGAACTAGTCCGTCCAACACCTCCAATACCAGCATGGCTAGGATTTCCATGAGAAGAACCATTTGAGTTGATTTTCAACACACCTTAAGGAGCAGGACACCAACACCACTCCTTATTTATCATTTGAAGATGATGACGACATTTGTTTCTCATAATCTTCCCAATACTTGGAGCAACCCCCCTCTAAAGAGGAAGATTGAAAAGAGTACAAAAAGAAACCTCTCTTGGATCCACACCCTCAGCCAAGTCACACTTGGTTGTAGTAATTTCTCCTAAAGAATAAAGAATCCTCCACCACAAATTTTGGATAACCATCTTCACATCTTGAAAAATCTTGTGATTCCTCTTCAGCCAAATATGCCAAATAATAAAAGTTGGTCCTAGAGCCCAAGCAACTTGAAGAAAAGAGGTCTTAACAGGGGCCTTCTCCCACTGGGCAAAGAAATCCACCAAAGAAGAGACATTCCAACAAGTGTGGTTCCATAGCCCACCAAAGGTGCCAAAGCCTCCTAGAAAAGGAACATTGGAAGAAGAGATGAGAAACACTCTCTTCACTATTACAACACAAAACACACATCAAGGGACCCTAGAACCAACTCTTGAACAAGTTATCCCAAGTAAGACAGTGATTTTGGACCACCAACCATAGAAAAAAATGCACTTGAGCCATAAAAATTTATTCTACACTTTCTTCCATCAAGGAAGCTCAATGTCCCCCATCACCTACCTAACTAACTCACCATAACCTATTGAAACAAAGTACTTACCAGATAAATTACTGTTACTCCAAGCCAGAACATTCTACCTCGCCATGGAATTGCATTCTCGTGATGTAAGAATCCAATCCAACTCTTGCCTATGCTCCTCTAACCCTCCTAGCGGCCAATCCAAGGAGTGCTTCCATCTAAGTCTAGCAGCTAGTCCCATATTTTGAACGGACTTATAATGCGCAACTGTATTCCAACCAACAACAGTAAAATGATCACACAAAGACTGGAGGTGAGGGTAAGTAGAAAGAATGGGAGGGTTACCATTCCAAGAATCCCACAAAAAATTGGCTTCAAAACCTAAATGACATATCCAAAAAAGCCCCTTCTTAACCAACTGAGCCCTTGATCCGATGGTATTCCAAATCATAGACCCCCTTCCTTCTAAAGGGAAATGAGGAACATCAAAAGTGTTAACCTCCTTAAGATACTTGTGAGTAAGAATACGAGCCCAAAGCTAATGCTGACTAGTACACCAATGCCATTATAACTTGGTTGCAAGAGCTTGCCCATTAAAAACAATAGAATGCCATCCAAGGCCCCCCTCTTTTTGTAGCCTGTACACTATATCCCACTTGACAAGACTCCACTTGGTCGACTGCATGTTACCACTCCAAATAAATTTTCATGAGAGAGAATCAAATTTCCTTAGGAAATATAAAGGAGCCTTTGCTAAATTTGTGTAGTAAAGTCAATCATTGGACTCATCGTTGACTTTATACTCCTATAAAAAGGGAGAGCTTGGATAATAGACTTTAGAAGAGTCACTCTTGTAGTAGTAGAAAGTTAGCAATGAGTCTAATGATTGACTTTACTATGCAACTTATCAAGCAATTTTTTCCAAGAAGACCTGGGCTGCCTACCAACAACAAGAGGTATTCCCAAATAGACAGAGGAGAGAGACCCAATCTGAAATTGCAAAATATTAGCAATCCATCATTGAATAGCTTGAGGAGTCTTAAAAAAGAAGATAGAATACTTGTACTCATTGATTTTCTAACCCAAAGCAGCAAGGTAAATATCCAAAGCCTACCTAAAAGAAACAACCTCCTAAAGGCGAGCCCTCCCCATAAGAGAAGTGTCATCCGCAAACTAAAGATGACAGAGTTGTGGAAGTCCATTTCCCCAACACCAGACTTGAATCTTTCCCTAGGAAACCCATGACTTAAGAAATATTCCCAAACCCTCAGCCATAATAATAAACAGATAAGAGGAGAGATGATCTCCTTGACGAAAGCCCTTGGAAGCCACAAAAAGCTAAGAAGGTTCCCCATTCATAAGAACAAAAGAAGAGGAAGAGGTAACACAACTCATAGTCCAGCTAACCCAATTCTGACTAAAACCAAAGCCTAATATAATTCTCTACAAAAAATGTCACTTAACTCTATCATAAGCCTTGGCCATATCCAACTTGATGAACATAGAATTCTCCTTGGATGTTGCTATAGAGTGGATGATCTCAGAGGCAACCACCACCCCATCTAGGATCTGTCTACCAGCAAGAAAACCTCCCTACTTCTCAAAGATAATAGAAGAAAGATAAAATTTGATCCTTTCAACAATCAATTTAGTAATAATTTTATACACCACATTACATAGAGCAATAGGTTGAAAGAATTCTAGCAAATCAGACCCTCCTTTTTAGGAATGAGAACCAAGAAATTAGATTTCAAGGCATAAAGCATCTGCTTACTATGAAGAGATTCTTGAGAAACTGACATTAATGGAGAACAATGAAAGTATATAAAAAACTTTGTGGACTAGTTTTGGAGGTTCGATGCATTTGAATTCCATTAATTTTGGTGTACAAAAAGGCATGCATAATTTGTCGGCTGCAAAACACCAATGAAGGTGATACAATATGTTCCATGCTAAGAGATTGTTTTTATTGTTTAATATTTGTCCATAAATAAAGTAAGCCTAAAATCATAGAGGTTTAATTTAATGATTCAATTTTAATTCAATTGAGATGTTAAAATAAAATTTGAAGTAAATTCTTTGGAGTGATTGAAATAGGAATTAGGGTTTATTTGGAAATTGGAGTCATCTTGATTTTGAATGTTTTGATTGGTTAAGACATAATACTATAGAATTGAACATAAACAAAATATTATTAGTGCTCAAAGGGTTCCATGAATAAATCTCAAGCTTTTTTAATGTTGGGATGAGAGCATATGTACATGTATTTAATTGTAAATAATTTCCTTTAAATTTTATTTGTTTTTGAGAATTAATTGATAATTTAAAATTAAATTAAATTGATTATATTTACAATTATTCTTTTTAAATTATGAATAAATAAGAAAGAAGAATTTTGAAAAGACTATTCTTTTACAAAGATTAGAAAACATTTAATATTTTTTTATTATCTAAATATAATAAGAAAATTAAAATAAATAATATAATATCTTAAATATATATCTTTTTAACGTATTGATTATTTTATTTATATAAGAATTATATGATTATATTTAAGAATTATTTTATTTTATTATATATATTTAAAATTTATTTGATTTATTTAATATTTATTTTATTTTATTTTTATTTGAAGAAATGTTTTTATTTACAATTATTTATTTTACTTTAGAATTATTTAAGAATTGTTTTCTTTGTATTTATTAAGAGTTATTTTATTTAGTTAATTGTTAGTTTAGCTTTCTAAAAAATTAGATCAGTTCAATAATTTCCATTAGCAAAATCACATCATTACATTTCATCCTTTCTTACTGCTATAATTATACATTGGAAAAGTGATGCATGAGTCTCACCGCCATGCAATTCACTTTTGCTTCCATGCACAATTCTTGTTGTAGTTCTCCCAGTTTGTATGAGGAGAAAAGTTAGGAAATAATTATAATCTTGCATGAAGATAAAAAAAATGCATGATAAATTTCATGTAGAAGAAGATGTAATGAAAAACCTTTATTTAAAGAGAGGGGTATGTGTAGGATCATGATGTGCAAAAAATTGGCAATATGATGGGTATGTGGATGACGACTTTTTTTAACCCAAAATTGATGAAATGAAAAGGTTTTTTAAAGGAGATTCTCATATTTCCACCAATATAAATCATTCTTTACTTTGAATTTAATAAATAATTATTATTCATTTTCTATTTGAATTACGACTAAAGTCCTAATTGATAGGCTGATTGAAAACTATCTATAGCTTTCAAATGACATCACATTTTTTGAATCCAAAATATTTGTCACATTCTATGCTTCGCATACTATAGGATTAAAAAAAGTAAAATTGAATTTCATGAAGTTTTGACCAAGTTAATGCAGTTAGACATACAAGTTTTTATATTTTTTAAAAGTAGTAATAAAAAAATCATAATTAATTATTTACTTAGAAACAAATTACAAAAAATTATGCATCATATCGAGACATGAGTCCTCTACTTATATCTAAAATCTTATAAAACAATATTATCATTTTATTGTGGTTAGGGTAGTCGAAAGACACCTTACTTCTATTTTTTCCCTAAAATTTAAGTACTCTGATTGAAATTTCAAATTTTCACCAAATAGAAAAAAAAAATAAACCTAGTAGTTTAGAAACTGCATTCAATTTGCTACAAATTCTATTCTTACATATTTTTGAAATAATATAGATAACTTATTCAAATTTTTACGTCAAGTTGCTTAACTTTGATTTTTTTGAATTTTTTGCCACTTAAGGGCCTGTGTTTTCCATGATGATCCTACACATACCCATAGGTCATGTGTGATCCAAGTTTCATGTTGTTTGGATTCTCAAAAAGGTGTTTTAGAAGTGATAATTTGAAGGTAGTATAGCTTTTGTGAGGATGCTCATAGTATGCAAAGTTTCCTCCACATTTACTCATATGGATGTGCAGTTCAAAATTTAAGTTTGTTGGGTTATAAAGGTGCAATATCCAAAGTTTCATATCATTTTTCCATCCACAAAGAAAGTTATAAGTGACAGAGTCTGGGATTGTGTTGTCTGGTGGCTAGTTTCAATGTCTATTGGCTTGTGCCAACTTTTTACTATATGAAATGATGAATTGGCTAGTGGAGAGTGTTCTCGAAGATCTTGTGATGTTTTCTATTACTATTCAAGATGTTTTCTATTTTCTCTTTTGAAATTTGTGGTTTGAAATGAATGTGTTGCTAGGTTATACTTTTTCCTAGCCAACTAAGGTATGTTGAAGGTGTGTGCCACAAATTTTTTGTTGTGTAGAGTTTAAGGAGTGTTTGGAGATGTTGCATGGGTCATGTCAAATCATCTAGGAGAAGTGCAAATAATTTTTAATCATTCATGTGTACCACCAAGTTGTAAAGGCCAAGATTCTAGAAGTTTCATGTTTTCTTGCTTAAGGCTGACCTAATTTAAATGTGCAAAGCATGCAAATGTTGTTTGAACATTGAAGACCGAAGTTGTGAATAGTGTTTAGGACTAGGTTAAGCATGTTTTGGGACCTTGAAGGTGTTTCCATCTTCCTTATGTTGCATGTAGCTCATTTGGGTCTTACCCTTCTACATGTTTCATGTTGTTTGATCTTTGACCAACATGTAATTGTAATATTCTTTGTTGCAAGATGACATATGTAATGTAATCAATATATATATATATATTGTAAACCTAGTTGACTAGGTTTGGTAGTTGTGTTGAGGATGTGTAATGTATTATGATGTTTATGTATTGACTGAAAGAGAAAGAATAGAAGTGGGTAAAAGCACAAAGCTGTGTCACACTTTTAGCCAACTTATCAGCACAACTGAATTTAAGTATTTCTAACTAAAAATCAATTTTGGTCAAACATATGATCTAGTAAGATTCATTCTAGCTAAGTTAGATGCTTCCACAACTTTTCCAACTAAAATTGTTGGCTAAAATGTATGGAGCATCACTTTGAGTCCAATTTACCAAAAAAATTAAATTATTTGAAAATCTTGAAGTTTCAATAACTCTTGCTAATGTAAACAACATTTTTTTAAAAATATAAAAAATGCCCTTTTGTAGATCCATAAGTTTAGTTTTCAAAAATATATTTATTTTAATACTTTAATTATTTTTTATATTTTATTTTTATTTTTATCAAAATTAAGTTTTCAGCACAAAATATAAGGTTGATTACTATGCCAAGGAAAAATACTAAAACTTATTAAAAAAAATTGAGAAAAATATGATGCACTAGATAAAAGAATCTATTTTAAGATGGTATAGTTTTGTTTCCATTTTAGATAAATATTTAATATGAAAGTTGACGTCCGAGGAAAACAGTTATTTTTTTATTCACGCACATTTTAATATTTATTTAAAAATATATATTTATCAAAATTGGAAAAAAATATATCTATGCACTAAAATTTCAAGTTATAAATACACAAAAAAATATTGGAAGAAAAAAAATAAAATTTACTATAAAAAGTTTGACGTCCCATGCAACTTCATTTTTTCAGCATTTTATCAGCAACTAAATTATAGTTTTAATTTATTAAAAGCTAGTTTAAAATAATTTTTATATTGAAAAAAAAAATTACAAACATAAAATATACTAAAATATACATATTTTACTAGTTTACATCATTTCAAAATTCAAAACATATATGCCACTTTTTAGTGATTCAAGTTTAAAAATTGGATCGACGTTGGCCGTTTCCTTTATAAAGTGTGACACAACTTTGTGCTTTTACCCAAGTGGAAGATCCTATCCAAATTCAAGTTGATAAATTTTTTGTTAGAAGAGTGTGCCTAACTAATTGTTGGAGGTAGTGAGCCAAAGGAAAAACTTCTTGAAGGCCAAAAGAAGTGTCAATAAGCTGAAGAGAAGACATTTGAAGAAGTTGCAAAAGAGTTATCAAAGTAGAATTGTAATCATCAAAAGAGAAGGAAACAAGAAAAATTACAATCGTCGAAAGGATTGAGCTTCATTATTAGATTCAGATAGTAGAAGGACTATCATACTGTAATCTTTTCTAAGTTTGTTCTTAGTTCAAGGAGTAATTGCTTCCTTAGATTGAAGCCTTTAAAACATTCTATAGGGAGTTGTAGCTTCCTTAGGAGTGACCCTAAAAAATTTCTATAGGAAGTAGTAGCTTCCTTAGGTTGGAGCCCTAAAACAAATTTGTAACTATTTTTCATTTGTGAGGCTAAATTAGGACAACTTAGCTCCTAGAAAATTTTCTCAACGCGGTTTTTCCCTTGTTGGGTTTTCCATGTACATCTGATGTTGTGTGGTGTTGTGCATTATTTTCATCTTTCATATTTCTATCTTTTCTTTGAAGTTTAAGTTTTATTTTTCTCCAAAGGTTGAGATTTGATAGAATACTGATTCACCCCCTCTTAGTATTTCAATGTTGTTCAATAGTTTATGTGTGGAAATGGATCTCTCTAAGAGATTCCCAATCGAGATCTCACTAAGGTGGACAATAGGTGATAGTAATAAATAATTGACATAAAAATAAATAAAAATAAAAAAATCATCAAGCATCTCACTACTTAGTGCCACATAAAGAGGATTAAAGAGAAATAAAATTGATCCTCCCATCAAAGACCCACTAGATGGGTGGATGTTGAACCTCATTATTATGTCACATCCCTAGATGCTTCAACAAGTTTGGATTCTCTCCATGCTCCCTTAGACAACACTTGCATGATTAACACCACCCTTTCTCCTTTAGAGCTACATCATTTCACATGTATCAATCATTTTAGGACCATCGCACAAATGCTCTTGAGAATCTAGGAGGCCTAGATGTCGGATTTATCCTTGATGTGGAGGTGCCAAGAGAAGATTTTGAGAGCTAAAGGGGCATGCATAGTGAACCCTATCATTGAGTCAAAATTGTTATCAATGGATGAGCAGGTTTAAATAGAAGTAAAAAAAAGGGGAAATGTTTCATTCTCAATTGAATAAAAGGTACTACATGTCTTTTAAGATCTCCCAAGAAATCTAATAATAGAAAGAAATATATAGAAATTTGGAACTTTATTACACAACATCTGTCATTTTTTTCCTCTTTATTTGTGATTTATCATCCATCAAATTATATCTATAGGACTAACAAATATATCTTTCAAAAAATTATATAATATGTACATTGAGAGATATCTTTGTTTAATATTTTTTTAAAATAATTATGGCGGAAAGATGTATAAATGATGAAAAATAATTTAAACAAAATACAATTTTAATTTGAGTTTGTATTTTTATGTGAAATTAAGTATTATTATATAAATTTAAAGGGTTCTTCACATCCCCTAATACAATAAATTGTAATTAGCACCTACTCAATTTTTTAACTGTGTTTTGTAATTTTAAATTATTTTATTAAAAGAAATTAATGTAAGAGGTAGTCCACAATAGTAATAAGAGGTGAGGTGTAATGATATGATTCTGTTAACAAAAGCTCTTACATTCACTTTAAATTTGATTAAACCATTTACAAATGAAAATATTAATATTTGATAATAAACATAATTAAATAAATTGTAAATAAAAATAAAAAATAAAAAAATTAAATTAAATTATAATTCAAAGCAAGGGAAAACTTCATCCTAAATACCAATCTGCTAAAGGATAAGGACTGTGTGGATGTTTTTGCAGCCTTGAGAGGGGTCAACAAGTGGCCCCTCAAAGACCTAAGCCCAATTGAAAGATGGAACCAAAATATCAAGGGCTGGAAAATATTGTTTCAAACTATAGGCAAAAAGAGAGCTTTAGATAGGAGAAAAGGGGAAAAATGCCTCCAAGATGGACTACTAAAAGTGGACAACAGGTTAGAAAGGGAGCACACAAGTTTCAAATGCTATGAGGAACTTAACAGGGTTAAACACTCTCTAAGAAGGCTTTGAACCAACAAGATCCACTTTCCTTAGAGTGAGGGCCAAGCTTAATTAGATGGAAAAGGGTGACAAAGGCTCAAAATTATTTTTCAGGTACATCAAAGAAAAAGGCTTGAAAGAGCACATAGAATAGATCTATAACAATGGTACTTCCTTGACCATACATGAGGACATTCTGAATTGGTTCTTCCTATTTTACAAGGAACTGTTCCAATAAGAAGAAAACAAAGAAGGATTCCTCAGGGATAGGGACCTCATCAAAAATATAATTCCTCCCAAGATATCCAATGCAGATTCTACTGTCTTATCTGGGAACATTTCCAAGGATGAAATTAGGAAAGCCATTGCCTCTATGCAGAATGAAAAATCTCACGATATTGATGGGCTCTTAGTGGAGTTCTACAAAACTTTTAGTGACTAGATTTGTGATGACCTTCATGAGGTCTACTTGGAAGCATTTAGCCAAGGATCTTTGGGAGAGTCAATAAACAAAGGGCTCATCAAATTTCTCCCAAAAGAAGGTGATAAGACACTAATTAAAAATTGGAGACCAATCACAATTCTAAATGTCTCCTATAAAATTCTAGCAAAGATCCTGGCCCTAAGATTGACCAACATACTCCTTATGTTTATTAAGAATACTCAAACCAGATTCATTAAGGGTAGATACATCCTTGAGAATCTAATTAAAAGTTGGGAGGCCATGGATTGGGCCAAACGTTCTAGGAAAAATGCAACTATTCTTCTGCTTGACTTTGAGAAAGCCTATGACATAATTAAGTGAGACATCTTAAAGGTAACCCTTGAAGCCTTTGGCTCTCCACAAGGCTTTTTCAATATGGTCAACACTTTGCTAAATGATTCAACAACACAACTCAATGTTGGTGGTGCACTATCTGATGCTTTTAAGATTGAAAGGTCGATTAGGCATGGCTTCCCCTAGCTCCTGCCTTATTTTTCATAGCTTCAGATGCCCTCCATCATCTACTAAGGGAATCCCATAGCTCCCCCAAAGTTCAAGGTCTGATACTACGAAACAAAGAAGAGTTATTAAACATTCAATTTGTAGATGTCACTTCCATTTTTTTGGAACTCCAAGAAGACAACCTAGTCAATCGAATGGAGAAGCTCAACACCTTTTGTTTAGCCTCAAGTGCTAAAATTACAAAAGTAAAATCTATAATGCTAGGATGGTCTGAATCCCCTCCTGGGTGGCTACATAAGTTTTATTTTCAATGGGGGGCCTTAGAAGCAAGTGAGTTACCTCGAGATCCCCTTCTCTATTTTCCCCAACCTCAAAGAGATGTAATAGTGGATTAAAATTAAGATTGACAAGAAAATTGATTGTTGGAACAAGCAGTATCTACTGTTGGAAGAGTTTAGATCTATTAGAAAAATATGTCCTCTTATACCATATATTTTGCATATGTGTGGTTTTTCAATGGCTACCAAATTCATGAAATATAGAAGAAGATTATAAGTTTCTTGTGGTCAGATGGGAAAGGGAAGAGAAAAGAACATTGTGTTAAATGGGAATGGTGCTACTTAGAAAAAGAAAATGGGGGCCTTAGACTAAAGGAGCTTAAAAAGAATGGTATTGCTTGCTAAGTGGATAATTGAATCCCTTGAAGGGGAGGAACTGTGGAAAGTTCCTATAAGGAACAACATCAAGGAGGTAGTTCCAAAATTGTCCAAGTCTTGGAAATCCCTTCCTTTTAGTGATCTTCGTATTACCAAGCTTCCTATCTTACCTACAGGGTCAATGGTTTTTAAGAGCATTTGGAAATCCTGTGAATTGGTTAGAGGCAACATTCAATGTCCCTTGTTCATGGAACATATTAATTATTTTCTCCATACCACCCAATCTATTTGGTGGAACCTAGAGCATTTTGGAAAACCCTTAGCCTTATGGCAATGCTGCTTAGCCAAAAAATGGAACAATTTTGATATTAGAACCTTCAACAACATTCTTAATAGTGGGTCTCTTATAAACTAGGATCAACTTAAAGCTAAATTTAACCTCCCCCAAGCCAACTCAAGAACCTATTCTATCATTAAAGAAGCTTGCAAGGGGTTGCTAGCAAACATCAATGGAAGGGACCCAAGTCCAACTGACTATGTGTGGAAAGGCTCCATCTCTATCTATGAAGTCAAAACTAAAACTATCTACAAGTCTCTAATTAGTTCCAACCCCCCCTTTGAGTACATTAATAAAACTTGGAATGTAGATTGGGATAACAAAGTTTGGCAAAAAGCTTTTGTGAATAACTAGAATTTTAATGTAGAAGCTAAGAAATCCTACTTTAGGTGGCTTCTCCTATTGCATAAACTTCCTTATAGGTTAAAATATGTTGATATTGACATTTGTAACTTATGCATGGTTCTTGAAACTATCAACCATATCTTTTTTGAATGTTTCTTTACTATTGAAATTTGGAATCTTTTCTATAACCAACATGAAATCTAGATGAATGATAAGGTAAATTGGAAAGAAATTCTCATGGGGCATGACATAAAGATTGATAAGGAACTGCATTTCTTCTGGTTTGTTCTAACAATTGAAGTTTTCTGGTGTATCTGGAAGGAAAGAAATGAGGATAAGTTTAATGGCAATAGGGGGGTTCTTACTGAGTCTCAAAAAGACTCATGTTTGTCAATGTTGCTATGTAGGTGACAATCACCATGGAGGTAGCCGAGAAAAAATCCTTGAAATTAATCAAAGATGAGCATGAAAGTAGGTCTACGCACTCCTAACGATAGGGACAACCAAGCCTGGAACTCTTCATGAAGGAATTATAGACATTTCAAAAAGAGCTCATTGTCAAAACTGGTAAAGAGGAGAGACCTACATAAATTAGATCATCAAGGTTGCACACAAGGAAGAACCAGGAAATGGAGGAAATATTCTCAAATGATGAATTGGAAGTGGTCAACATGTTGGATAGCTGGGGCAACATGGACGAACATAGATACAACAAAAGCATTGGAAATTCAACATAATATAATGTTTTACAATATTCAGTCTTATTGCCTCCTTGTATTTGGTAAAAATGGCATTCCCATTATGTTGTGTTTAAGAACTATACTATAACTGTACATGAAAATTTTGTATACATGATGTTCCTTATTGTTATACTAAAAAATAAGTGGTAACAACATTGTTGTTTCCCTGATGTACTCGTTTAACTATTATTAATATAGAAAAAAATTAAACTATAATTTTAGAATATACATATAGATATTATTTATTAATTAAAAATTAAATAATTAATAAAAAATATAGAAAAAATAATTTTTTTTTTAAAGTAATATATTATTTCATAATTAAAATTATTGTCAAAATAAATGAACCTTTCTTATTATTCTAATAACAACAAATTCTGTGATGGCTCCCGTCACTTGGGTTTTCTCTTACTCCTCCAAACAATGCCTCTCTAGGCCCTCTATTTCAACCTCTCTAGCACCTTTCTAATGGAATGGAAATGTTGGTATTCCCTTTGGCACAACACTAGAAGATGGCACTTGCAGGAGCCCTACCAAGGCTAAAACTAGGGCATTGTATTATACTTGGGGTGTTGCGCAGGGTGGGGAGGAAATTTCTTCTCCAAACCCTAAGTCATACAAATTGGCTCTTAGTCTAGATACCCTAGTAATGATGCAAGGAAGGAAGCAGATAGGATTCTCCTTCCAAGACCCTAATCCCTTTCACCATAGTGCTTCTTTGAAAACCCCATTTTTTATTAATAGTTCAAATACGACACGAGAAATTTGCTTGGACAACATCATTTTTGACAGGGAGGAGTTTTCAAAAAATTCATGTCTTGATATGCAGATTCATGCGCATTTGGACGAAGTTGTGCAACCTTCACACTTGGATAAGTGAAAATTGGAAAGAATACATGGAGGAGGAAATCAACATTTATCCTTGCACAAAAGGATTTTTATTTTAGAATTTGAATTCGTAGAAGATAAGGAACTGATCCTCAACATAGGTCCATGGTTTTACCAAGGATAATTTCTATGCATGAAACCTTGGTTTCCCTCCTTTGATCCTCAAACTGAGACCTTTTCCTTGGCATTCCTTTGGGAAAGATTTCCATGCCTTCCTCTGCAATTTTGGGAAATTGAATGCTTGATTACAATTTCCAATGGAATAGGTAAGTATCACAACATTTCGAAAGAAACTATCAACTATGAAAATTCCACATGTGACCATTTATGTGTTGATTTCGATTTTTCCAAAGGCCTTCTAGCCAAAATTTCATTGAAAGTCAGAAATAGTTCAGGTGTCATCAACCAATAGATTATGAAAAGATTGATTTTAGGTGCAAAAAATGCTTCTCAACAACCCATGGTACTCTACATTGTAATAAAAAGAAAGCAAAGGTATAGGGTGATGTCTCTTATCAGCCTTCATAGTGGAATGGGGCTAAATCTAACCACTATGTTATTTCTCCTATGTAAAAGGATCTTATGTCTTCTCCAAATCCTTCACAGGTAGTGTCTCCTCCTTCAATGGCTTTGCATCAAAGTAGCACACCAAATAAGGATCCTAATGTAATTGGTGCACCTCTATCTCCTATCATGCCATCTATACCAACCTCACTAGGAAGTTTTAATTTGCAATCTTTGGAGTCTTTGGTGATTTCAACAAGTTTATTATTTGAGTTGGCAACAGAGTAGGAAAATTGTATTGAACAAAATATCTCCTACAAGGAGCAAGAATGGACGGAAGTAAAAAGGAAAAAATCTCCTCCCTCAAGGGTTAAACACTCAATGACTTTAAGATCATGTAATCAAAGAATATGTAACTCTGATTTCAACGTAATAAAAAGGGTGCTATCCTCTCTTATAGCAATTTTCCTAAAAAATAAAAATAAAAAATTATTTTCAAATATTTGTAATACAATTATTAGACATTAATAAAAATTCATGTTTAAAAATAATATATATTATATATTTTTTATTTTAATGAATTTTTTAAATAATATTTTATTTTTGAAATATAAGTATAAAAATTAGATGCAAATATATGATTTATGAAAATAAAAATTTATGTGTTCACATATGTAGTAAAGAAAATAGTTCCAAATTAAAATAAAATATTTTTTTAAGTAAAAAAAAATAGCTCCAAATTGATATCTCTCAATTTTTTTAGATAAATGTAATTAAGATATCTATACTAGTGATATATTTATTCATTTATATGAATGTATATATTAAAATTAATATGTGTTAAGGATTTTAATTGTGTTTTAATTTAGAATTATTTTATCCAAATAATTTTAGTGATTTTTACAATTTGAAAATAAATTTGATAAAAAATTGAATATATAAAAATAATAAAATATACCAAAAAAGAGTGATTGAAATTCAAAATCAAATACTTTATTAGAAAAAAATGCAATGTAGTAGAATGAAATTGCAAAGCAAATAAATAGTCATGAAAATCCTTAGATGGTCAATAAAAGAAAGAAATAAAAACTACAAATTAGAAATCACTTTCTACAAAAGTCAACCTATTGAAATCTAAATGATGTAGGTAAGAAGTAGGTAATAGATGAGGAAGATTATGGTGTTCTCAACATTGATAATATAGGATGAATGGATGGACTATCCTGATGGTCTAACGAAGAATTGAAATCTTATTAAAACGATTTATGGAATGATGGTTGTTGATGTTGTTTGTTGTTTTCTTTTATGTTTCTTTTTGTTGTTATGAGGTTTGTGTGTATATTTTTGTCTATATGACCTGTGTGTTTCTATTGATTATATGTTTTAGGTGTTTTGCTTTAGGATTGTACGCATCGTTTTGGCTTTAGGTGTTCTTGGGCTTTGCATCAATTTTTGTGTTTGGTCTAGGTTGGTTTGGCCTTTGTCTCTAGTTCTATTGTTTTGCTGCAAAGATCACGACCTTTTCCTTATTCTTTTAATAAAAAAGATTGATAATAGTGACGACAATAATATTGGAACCAATATGACATTTTTGTTTTTTTGCACTCTTGTCATCATTTTTTTCCATTGTGAAATTTTTACGCTTTTGATTTTGGTACCTTTGAAATTTTTCATCGCTTTTTTCTAAAAAGTGCTCACATTTGCCTTTTTTCATCACTTTTGACAAAAAAAAATTGCTTTTGACCTTGTGGAACCCTATGTAAACTTGTTCATCATTTTTGTTTTGTTTTGCATCTTCAAAGTGAATCCTTAAGTTATTGGTATGAAGACCCTTGTAAATAGAAAAGATAAATTGAACAGTCCCAATACTATCCTGACCAACTCCACCAATGCCAGCATGACCCGGGTTTCCCTAAGAAGACCCATCTATATTGACTTTCAATACACCCTGAGGAGGAGGAGACCAGTGTCCCTCCCTATTTATCTTCTGATGAGAATGTCTACCATGACTGCTTATGAACCGTCCTTGCTGAGGAGGAAGATGAAGACGATTACACCAAACAACATCTTGAGGATCTACAACTTTCGTCAAATCACATTTTTCCACAATAGTTTATCCCAAAGAATGAAGAATTTTCCACCACAAATGATGGGACACCATATCACATCCTAGAAAATCTTGTGATTCCTTTCCATCCATATGTATCAAATAATAAAGGAGGGGCAAAGAGCCCAAGCAACTTGAAGAAAAGAACAAGAAGCAGCTTGGCCTTGCCCCACCGAACAAAAAAATCAGCCAAAGATGAGACATGCCAATAGGACATGTTCCACACATCCCACCATAAGTGACAAATCTCCCTAGCAAAGGAGCAGTGGAAGAAGAGGTGTGAAACACTCTCCTCATGATTACATCACAACGCACACATTGAAGGGCCCTAAAAACCACAATTGCACAAATTATCTCAAGTAAGACATTGATTGTGAACCACTAACCACATGAAGAAGTCACACTTGGGCCATGCAGATGAGTTCCATACTTATTTCCACTAAGGGACCTCAATATCTTCAAACAATTGCCTACCAAGCTGTCCATATCCAATAGAAATAGAGTACTTCACAGAAAAATTACAGCCAACCCAAGCCAAAACATCATGTCCCCCCAAGGAATTACATTCACGAGAAGCTAGAATCTGAGCCAACTCACGCAGATTCATTTCAGACCCCCCTGGAATCCAATCAAAATAGTGCTTCCATCGAAAAGTAACAGCTAACCCACAATGTTGAGCAACCTTATAATGCTCAACTGTGTCGCAACCAACAATAGTAAAAATATCACATAGAGGTTGGAGGTGAGGATAAGTAGAAAGGATAGGAGGGTTCCCATCCCAAGAATCCAACCAAAGTAGTGCCTAGGACCCTGAATGATAGATCCAAAAAATCCCACTCTTAACCAACTAAGCCCCCACTTTTAGAGTATGCCAGATGATAGAACCCCTTCCCTCCAAAGGAAAGCGAGGAACATCAAAAGAATTGACAACTTTAAGAAACTTATGATTGAGAAAACGGGCCCGAAGATGATGTTGACTAATACACCAATATCAATAAAGCTTAGCAAGAAGAGATTGACCATTCAAAATAGCGAAGTGTAAACCAAGACCACCCTCTTTCTTTGGCCTGCACATGGCTTCCCACTTAATAAGGCTTCACTTAGCAAACAACAAGTTACCACTCCAAAGAAATTGTTGTGAGTGTGCATCAAATTCCTTAAGGAAAGACATAGGAGCAACCTAAACAAAGCACCTATAAATATGAAGAGCCTGGATAACATGCTTAAGAAGGGTCACTTTAGCAGCAATAGATAAAAATTGGTGGGTCCAATGAGTGACCCCCCAACTTATCAAGAAAATTCTGCCAGGAGGCCCTAGGTTGCCTACCCACAACAAGAGGAATGCCCAAGTAGACAAAAGGAAGAGATCCAATCTGAAACCTTAAGGTAGCTACAATTTTCCTTTGAATAGCCTGAGGAGTATTAAAAAAGAAAACAAAAGACTTCTGCTCATTGACTTTTTGTCCTGAAGAAACCATGTAAGTATCCAAAGCCTGCCAAAAATATTCAGCTTCTCGAAGACGAGCTAACCCCATAAAAGAAGTATCATCCACAAACTGGAGATGAGAAAGCATTGGTAAGCCATTGCCCCACTGCCACCCATGGATCAAGCCTTGAGTAACTCGAAGCTTAAGAAACTAATCCAACTCCTCAACCATAATAATAAACAAATAGGGAGAAAGTGGGTCCCCTTGGCAAAGGCCCCTACTGGCGCCAAAAATATTTGAATGTTCTCCATTCACAATAACTAAAAAAGAAGAAGTAACACAACTCATAACCCAACTCACCCAATCAGGACAAAATATGAAGGCCAACAAAATCTTCTGAAGAAAATGCCACTTAACTCTGTCATAAGCCTTAGCTATGTCCAACTTAATGAACAAAGATTTCTCCTTTGAAGTCACCATAGAATGAATGACTTATGAGGCCACCACAATACCATCCAGAATTTGATGGCCATCCACAAAAACCCCTTGCTCCTCAAAAATTACAAAAGGAAGATATGATTTTATCCTCTTGACAATCAATTTAGTAATAATCTTGTATGCTACATTACAAAGAGCAATAGGCCTAAAGAATTCAAGCCTATCAATACCTTCATTTGTAGGAATGAGAACAAGAAAAGTAACATTCAAGGCTTGAAGTGTCTATTTGCTATGGAGAGATTCCCGAACAACCTCCAACAAATCTAGATTTATAATATCCCAAAATTCTTGAAAACATTCAACAGGGAACTCATCAAGACCAGGAGCTTTACCCTTGTTCATCCCAAACACAAATTTCTCCACTTCAAACAAAGAAATTGGCTGAATGAGAGAATCATTCATCTCATTGGAAATCAAAGAAGGAATGCAAGGAAGGACCATATTCTCATCAACCTCAACCAAAGGGCAATCTTCTATAAAAAGAGTACAGTAAAACCATGGAGCCTCTCTAGATAAAGCCTGCAGGGAAGAAATCTTAATACCCTCAGAATTAACAAGAGAAGAAATATAACTCTTATTGTGATGAGCCTACATAGAATGATGGAAGGAGGTAGTATTCCCATCCCCTTCCTAAAGCCAATTAACCCAAGCTTTTTGTTTCCAAAAAATCTACTCCCCAAGCTCCCACTCCTCCACATTTCTCACAACTTGAGATTCAACAATCCTTAGAGCATTTGAAAATCCCAAGTCCCAAATTTGGAAAGTAAGCACATCAAGGCATGCCTGAGCTTCTCGTTTCTTAGCCCGAAGGTTACCAAAACATAACCTATTCCATCTCTTAAGATGATACTTAACATATTGCAACTTCTTAAAAAAAGAGAACATAGTGGTACCATAAGCAAGAGCCCTATCTCTCCAACATTGGGCAATGAGATCATGTAGAGAAGAATCTCAAAGCCACATAAGCTGAAATTTAAAAGGAGGATTCTTTGGAATGCTAAACAATGAGGTTGAAAACTTAATTGGCCAATGATCTGATCCCCTCTAATCAAGAATTTCAAAGCAAATGATGAAGCGGCCACCCACCCAAAAACTAGAGACCAGAAATCTATCTAACCATTCAGAGATCACATCCAGCCCACTCCGTTGATTATTCCAATTCAAAATATCATTAGAAAATTTTGCATCAACTAAAGCAAGAGAATCAATATTAATCCGAAAGAGATCAGAAGCAGGTCCAATCCTAGCCAACCCCCCTCTTTTCTCCTCTAGACTCAACACATAATTGAAATCACCAACTAAGACCCAAGGAAGATATGGAGCACATGATTGGGCATACCTTCTATGATCCCAAAGCTGAATTTTACCATGGATATCAATCAAAGCATAAATATTACTAACTAAAATAGTCTCACCAGATTCCAAAATAGGAGCAACCATGGAGATAGAAGAATGGCTAGAGATCCACCAAAGAGGAACAACCTTATGTGGATCCCAAAAGACAGCTAAACCACCAGAGCTACCCTAAGAGCCAATACACTTAAACTAGCCAAAAAACCAAATATGAGGAGCATGTTGAAACATGATATCGACAAAGAGCTTAGTCTCTTGAACACAAAATAGGTCAAGAAAATGGCCTGCAAGCAAATCATGACTAGCCTTTTGACAGGAGGTGTTATTCAGCCCCCTTACATTCCAGGAAAGAATAATCATGGAATAGGTTGGAAGAAGTGAGCCTCTATGGGCTTAACAGACCCAGATTCCACCAACAATTCCCTAGTAGATTGAATCTTCTCCATATCCTTCTTATATCCAACTTTAAAGGAATTATCAAAATGACCTTTCTTAAGGGGGTGTTGCTACACACCCAAAGCTTGAGAGGACCCCCTTTACCTAAAGTCAAGGCCTCCTTAGCCAAATCCACTAAGACAATATCATCCTGCAACCCTTTAGAGTCCCCAAAATTTCCAAGTGCCCCCTACTCCTACACCTGAGGCTTATCTCTAACAACAATCACCTGCTCTGACACTGTATCAACACCCATAGCATTAGCCCCAGAAGAAACCTCTATAGAATCCAATCCTCCAAGGCCAAATTATCCAAAACCTCAAAACGGTTGAAACTTGCCTCACTCTACCTATCATTAAAGGACCGCTTCTGACCTCTCTCTTTAGTCTGTGGCTTGATAGGAATAAAACAATCCTTATCAGGTGCCCCATCTATCATAGGAGCTTTACCTCTATCCCCCATCTCCATCACTGGCCCCAAAGGAGGAGGAGAAGAAACCCCAGCCGATTTGTTTACCTAAGGGAATTGGCGCTACAGGTGTCCATATTCATGACAAATATAGCATCGAAAAGGAAGAGACTCGTAGTCTAACGGTTGAACCCAAGAAGTAAAGCCAAGGAATATTTCCAAAGAATTTGGCAAAGGGTTATTTAAATCAATCTCAACACAGATACGAGCATAAGAAAATACCTTTTTATCCAGGGTGTGCTGAGTAATGGCAATCGATTTTCCTAGGAAAGCAACAACCCATTGCAAAATATCCTCCCTCTAAAACTCCAAAGGAAGTCGTGGCAACCAAACCCAGATAGGAACACTTGAGGGAAGTGCTTCTGCAGAATTAAATCTTCCATGCTAAGGCTTAATGAACAAACCAACATGATTTTAAAAATAGGGACCTCCCTCAGAAACTCGATTCTGATCTGAGATACAAGAAAAATCAACCATGAAATAGCCATTTGCAACCACCAGAATTTCAAAATCTCCCTCAACCTGCTAATGCAGCGAATCCAAGACTCCAATGCTGAGAGAGATAAGAATTCCAAGGAACTTGCAAATCAAAACATGTTCGCTCCAATAAGACATATCTTCCATCACGAATTCAGAGGAAATTACCAAAACCAGACAATCTCGGCTTCATGACAAACATCCATTCACTTTCTATAGTTTGGAGCTCTCCCCTACAAAAGAAGAATCCAACACCCAAGCAGACATGCCTGAAGCAAGACCCTAAGATGGCATTGCCCCAGCGACCACCAAATTATTTGAAACCTCTGCCATTCCTCCACAAACCCTTGTAACACTACCAACACCTCAGAGACCCCTCCACACCCGTAGCTCCTCCACACTCATACCCCTGCAACACCTCCACACCTGCAAACAGTCCCCAACGCACAACAAAGAATACCCAATGCCCCCCCACCACACAGCAGAGAAAACCCAACACCCACCAACACACACAGTAGAAAATCACCAGCATAGAGAGGACGTGGAGCTATGACACAGAGGCTCTTGCTCACGCGGACGCCACTTCTGCAAACTACTATCGCATCCAATTCATTTTTTAGCATTGCATTTTTTGTTACTATCCTAAAATGATATTACATGAATGTAATTGTAAGTATAATAAAAATGATTGACTTAATGCAAGTGACCTATTTTTAAAAATATTTTAAATAAATAATTGTTTCAACAGCTTAAAATGAATTAAAGTTAAATAATAATAAATAATAGAAATACAAATTATGGTTAGGTATGCATCTTGACTTACTCTTTAATTCCACTCTACCATACGTGTCTTCTTTTGTACATTTTCCTTATTAATATAATTCTTTTAAAGTGACCAATAGAAATTAAGAACAATAAATACAGGTAATCTCAACAAGAAGTCTCGTAAATGCAAACAACTACAATTATAGATATGGCTTTATAGTTAGGCATGCTAGATTGTTGTAATGTATTTAGTTTGGTTCTAGGAAAATTCACCGTCATGAAAAATTCACCTCAAAGAAAATTCAAAATTCACCACCAACAATTCCCACCACAAACATTAACATTTTTTAATATATATTTCTAAAACTTTGAATTTTCTTACAAAATAATTTTTTTATTTATGATAATAAAAATAATAATAAAAATGCATGAAAATTTTTCTTTTGCAAAAATAATTCAAAGTTATAAATATTAAAAAATGTTAATACAATTAATTTTCACTTCTATACACACTTCAGTTGCTTGAGTGTTGCCTCCTAATTATTTCTTCAATAAACTTTCTTGCTATAAAAAAATCCCTTATAAATCTATTTTTAAGCATTATCTATGAAAAAATAAATTTAAATAAATAAATACTTTATGTAAGATAAAACAATTTTAAATAATTTTTAAGTAAAATAAAATATTTTTCTACTACACCCAATTGTATCTAACATCAATAATTATCTTATTACACATAAGACACCATAATATTACATGACTGAACAACCATGTTCAGTCATGACAGTACCACTTTCCCTTGTAACAAAATTATGTTACAAATAACAGCACTCCAATTTACTCTACAACACCAGTTGAAACTGAAAATGAAAAGTAGTTTGAAATCAGAATAAAAAATAGGAAAACATATGCTGCTAGAATGAATATCATATTGGGATCAACTGCTTGCAGCAGTTAAAATTCAAACTATTCTTCAGACAATCAAGAAATTTTAATCCATTGAGTAGTCATTTCAATTATCTCAAAAGATTACAGCTCAGTGTTAGATCATTCATGGCTAGAATCACAGAGACTGGTAAACTGAGCATTACATACTGAACCGCTGCAATATTCTTCCTATTTTCCAAACAGTTTCATCATCCAAGCGATCAAAATCAAGTTCAATGTTGTTTTCTTGAGTTACTTGACCACCAGATTTCAAGATAAGATCCACAAGAACTTCCAATTCGGGCTCCGGCACTTTCATGGTATCAAGCTCTTCCAAGGCTATGCGTATCCTGTCTCTTTCACCATAACTTACCCCACCGCGCCATGGCACAGACCCATCAACCACAGTTATCTGTATATCATATGACTGTTTATCCCTGGGCTCCATGTAATTTTTCTTCTTACTCTTAAAAGAGCTGTCCACCCAATGTTTCAAGCTCTGGAATGTCTCTTCATCAGCCATTAATGCGTCCTAGAATAGTTCATACTGTGTTTTTCCAGGTATAATGTCAATCCTGCATTCGGTGAGTAACTGACATTTTCATCTGTCCGGCATGAATGGCGACTCAGCCAGAAGTTTCACCAACTTGTTCTTGTATTTCTCTCTCTCTGCTACTGAGCGAGGCGACCGGCCCATCTGAAGTTATTTTCCTCAAGATATATATGAGATAGCTTACAGTAAATGTTACAGAAAAGCTTCAGTGGCTAACTTGGGGAAATCTTGGATTGGAGTATTTCTCTGTGGAAAACTTGTGAGAGAAACAAATTTTTTAGTGCTTTTTGGTGATGGTTTCCCGGCCTAATCAAATTCTTATTAAAATAGTGAGTAGATGAAAGTATGTGGTAAATTTGGAAGCCGACGTTAATGGAGAACAATGAAAAGGATAGAAAAAACTTTGTGGACCAGTTTGAAGCTTCCACGCATTTAGCGAATTTTTTTTGGGGGTTAATATTTGTCAATTGATGAATAGTTGAAATTTAGAATTCAAAATTGGTAACGTGATTTGAATGGATTTGAATGGTCACATTTTTAAATTTTTTATTATAGTCTTATTTAAATTGTTAATAGTATATCATAATTATTAGTTGCCATATTTTCAATATTTAGTTTCCAACATTGATTTACAATATAATCTAATGGCCTTGTCGTATTCTATAAGGTAGGTAAAATATACTGATCTATAATGATGATGGGAACCACAATTTTGGTATATTTTACCGATGGCTATTAGATCAATTATTCATAATAAATTTTGGGCCCATGAGAATCATAGATCATGGGTACATTTTACCTTGTAGAATATAATAAGGATCATTACATTATATTTTAAAACAATATGAACCATGCTAAAAGATTATTTTTGTTTAATATTTGTTAGAAATAAAGTAACCCTAAAGTTATAGAAGTTTAATTTAATAATTGAATTTTAATTCAATTGAGATGTTAAAATGAAATTTAATCATAAATAGTTTGGAAAGATTGAAAGAGAAATTAGCATTTATTTATAAATTGGAGTCATCTTGATTTTGAATGTTTTGATTGGTTAAGATATAATAATAAAGAATTGAACATAAAAAAAATATTATTAGTGATCAAGAGTTCCATGAATTTTGGGCCATGTATTGAATTTCTTAATGTTGGGATGAGAGCATGCTCTCAATATGCCTCAATTGGTACATGTATTGAATTTTAAATAATGCCATTTAATTTTCTTTCGTTTTTGAAAATTAATTGATAATTTGAAATAAAATTAAATTGATTATATTTACTATTATTCTTGTTATTTATTTTACTTTATAATTATTTAAGAATTGTTTTCTTTGTAATTACTAAGAGCTATTTTATTTAATTAATATCAGTTTAGTTGTTAAAAAAATTATATCAAATCAATAATTTCCATTATCAAACTCACATCATTACATTTCATCCTTTCTTACTACTATAATTATATGTTGGAAAAGTGATACATGAGTCTCACCGCCATGCAATTCACCTTTGCTTCCATGCACAGTTCTTCTTGTAGTTCTCACAGTTTGTATGAGGAGAAAAGTTAGGAAATAACTATAATCTTGCATGAAGATAAAAAACATGCATGATAAATTGCATGTA